>JARFNW010179817.1:0-17032 GCA_031763155.1 Dirona albolineata
TACTGTAAAGCGCTTAGAGCATGGTGATGATCGTGGATAAGCGCTATATAAATGCCATTTATTATTATTATTATTAAATCACAACACAAAAATGTACAAACAAAAGTCCTGACATCTGTGCATGACTGAGCACAGAGCCATGAACTTAGTGAATCAGACAGATGAGGCGAGTAGCTGATCTGCTCTTAGCGTCTAATGGTCATGACCGACACATTGTTCTGTTCAGTGTTGTGCAGATGAGATAAGATAAGGTGATGTTGCCCAGGTGTTCACCCCACCCAGCTAAAAGGAATAGGACGTTGTGCCACCTCGACTCTTTCCTGATGATTTTTTTGTTTGTTTATTATTTATTGATTTATAGTTTGACTTTGGGTCACTAACAGCATTTAAATGACTAAAAAACATAAGTGAGATCAATCTTTTGAAAATTGTAATGTCATATTTTTGTCTGAACTCACTATGTGTTGTATGATACATGTATTCATTATATTTTTCAGTCGAACTACCGTTGTACTTTCCTATGGACCATCCCACATTTGTATTCAAGTCTGTTTATCATAACCAGAGCAGAAAGCCATATACAGAGAGACACACCAATTTCCCATACAGCCCAAGATGGAGTGGGATTGAGATGGCTAAAAGAGCTGGGTAATTGAATTTCTTCTTCTATTTTCTGCTCATTACAGACAAGGATGGGGGTTGGGAGGTTCCCCTATGGCAGTGGCTAACGCTGTCACTGTCTGAGTTTTCAAAGTTCTGTCTGTCACCAAGACCTATCATGAATTGACTTTTAATGCTGGCTACGTATGTTTATTTCAATGTTTATCAATTATGAGCGTTCTTGTTTTAGAAATATTTTTTGTCATATTTAGCAGCATGTTAGGGATTGGTAATGCTAAATATCAAATTAATTAAAAGCACAAGGGGTGACATTGAAAAGCCTTCCCATATGTTGATGACGACACAAACTTTACTAGATCGGAAGACATAGACATCAGTCACCTTTGAAAGCATAGTCTCTTTGCCTATCACAACATTTATAGCGTTGCACTTAGTTCAACGCCATTAATGGCCATCACCCTGGTCCGTAATGGGGTCAGACGGAGGTTACGCTACCCGTTCGCTGCCTGCACGGTGGCCCCACTCAATCAGACATTTTTCATTTTAAGACACTGTTGTTATCAACATTACCACGTTATACATCATACTACCCCTCTAGTTTTCAAATAAAGTAACAGACAATTAGAAAATCTTTGTGCTGATATAAAATTTATTACGTAAAAGACAAGAACATGGTGAACAATGATGTCTAAAAATAGACATTTTAGTATTAAGGACACATAGAAGTCAAGTGGTTTAATATATTCATTACAAAAAATCTATAGCAAAAATTTCCAATTTTTTTTACATCATAATATAAGAAAGTCTTAATATTCTTCCTTCTTTCACAACAACCATTTGGGCGCCTCACACATTTACTCTCTAGGCACGCCCGCCGGTCATAAATCGTAGAGGGTAGCGAGTGGTACTTTTCACCGGCCAGTTGTAAATAACAAGAACACTCGCCCGCTCTGATATCCTTATCGGATCTTCATCAGTGGCCTTTATTATTCATACTGTAGTACTAGAAAAAGTGAACGGAAGGAAACATGATCCATTATAATAATAGGTTGTAAATAGTGATGGTATAAATGATGGTATCAAACAAACAAAATAATCAAAGCTATCACACAGGTGCGAATCACAAATGCCACTCTGGAGCATTTAAAAAAGATTTAATCAACATTGTGATTTGTAAAATACAATCTCCACTTCTTCAAGTCACAAAATTCGTACAAACGATTGAAAATCGTGGTATAGGTTTTTTTAATTGAATATATGTTACTGACCAAGTTGGTACAATATGCACTGGCAAAGAGCGCTTCTTTCAAACCATCAGACGGAGAGAGAAATGGAAAACTGAGACAGAGTATAGTTGGAACTTTTTATTCCGAAGGCTACGCTCCCATACCTAGCCCACAATAATTTATGAGCTTTAATTGCTTTAATCTGACCCTTTGACCGAGGTTAATGGCTTTTACGGTCACACGCTAATTCAAACTAAGTGCGTCGATTTTAAGAGAAACTGAGACGCCGTGCAGGATGGTTACCATTTTCATTGCTTACTTAGTTCCAACTTGTTTTCCACACCATTTCAGTCAGTTGGGGTGTCCTCAGTTGGCTCCTCAAACCCTACATTCCCTGCTGCTGCCTCTGTTGTTGCATCCTCCAGTAGTAGCAGCAATACGAGTTCTGCAACAATCACAGGGGCGCCAACCATAAAAAAGCCAGAGTCCACTTCAGGTTTGACCTCTAAGTTAGTCCATCCTGATGAAGATATTTCACTGGTGAGTAGATTTGTCAGTGGGTCAGGTTGACAAAAAGTTGAGCGTGAGGCTACAGTGCTTATGGGACAAATTTGTATGAAAACCTTTGACAAAATGATGCTTTTCTCTCCATAACACCTAAAATGCATGTTTACTTTAGATTGATATTATATGAATAGTATTCAAATGATTTTAAGAATGAATAAACTAACTTAACTATACTGTTTCATTCAATTAGAAATCTTGGTCATGTAGAATACGTCTCTTCCGAGGTGAGTGCGTAGCCCCATAGTTGGAGAATAGATGTGCCATTCAAAAAAGAAGCCACTTTTGTTTTCATCTTGTTTATAAAAGATGATTCAGTGGCAGCAAAAAAATACGTCAATCTTGAAGTCGATAAGACTTGTCATGTTTTAAATTATTTCATATTAAAAAACAATAATTCAGTTCACCTTATTTATGCCTTTCGATATATTATGTATGAATAACAGTGTTATCTAAATTTAATTTACATGTTAATACATTGGATGTATTCATAAATTGTTTGGGTTATTTTTAAAGGAAACTTTGAAATTGCATTGTGAAATTGTCTTTTTAATCTGCTTTTGTTTAGAAGGAAATATCCTCAAACTTGAAAGTCCCAACGTTTTTAAATGCCTCATGATGCCAAAACAGGTGGATCGGATTGTTTGCATCTTGTTTCATATATTGTTACTTGATAACCATTAGAATTACAAGGCCTCTCTTTTAAAGAAGAGAGATTTAGTGTTACAGGGTAACAGAGCAGTGTGCATATTTGTTAAGAAATGAATGATCTCCCCAAAACATCATTACCAAGTTTCTCTCTTCTACCGGGTGACACAGAAAAAACGGGACCCATGTTTTTTGCCTTAACTTTCTTCTTTTTTTAAAGCAAAAATAAAACATTTTTGCACAGGTATAGATTAGGTAGTGCATGTTTCAAATTTCAAATCCATGTAATAATTATGCGTCATATGGCGCGCAATCATTTTACCAAGTGAAATATACTTTTTTCATTGTGTGCATTAACTTTCACTTGAAGCAAATAAGACATTTTGTTTTGATATAATATTGACCTTAATGCAGGGCTCTCAATTTTCCACGGAAATCTGTGGTTTTGGGCAATTTCCGTGGGCCTCCGACATAGACAGGATCGCTCTGGTGCATAGTGAGACTTAGTGACAAAAAGTACCTAGGAAATAATAGTTAGAATTTCCAGTGAAAGTGTTGGCTGCGTACTGAGTTAGGATTTAGAGGCTGCGTACTGAGTTAGGATTTAGAACTAAGACCCTATTGTATTCTCATTAAACAGAAACTCACCGGCCGTGAAATCGTGTGAGGACTAAGATATGGACACATTTTGATTACCCATTTTTGTCTGGTGTTTACGATTTTCAAATACTTTTTTCATCTTTTTATCAAACATTCCAGTTTTTTATGGGCACGTCATGCATTAATCCATCTGTAGTGTTACAAAATTTCGGTTCATTTGCAATAAAGTTATTGCGAAATACACAAGGGTTCCATTCTTTCTGTGTCACCCGATATTTGTCACCTATTGCTCGATCTGATCTCTTTGACGTAGATTCATGTTGCATTGCAATTGCAATGGGGTTTTTTTAAGGCAGAATAGGCACATGTACTTTTCAGTTTTAACAATTCTTGGAAGAATGTTAAAGATCTTAGATTATAGAGGAGTTGTGTTTTTTAAACTGTGGAAATGTTTGCATTACAGGAAGAGTTCCGTGCCAGCCTGCCTAAGTACCAGCAAGTGATGAAGGGCGTTATGGGCATGACCATGAACACCAACAGTAATGTGGGCAGTATGCCTCCTGCACCCATGGTCTCTACCTCAGGGCCCATGAACATGGGGGGCGGGGGTCCCATGGGCATGAATATGGGTATGGGAGGGCCCAATATGATGCCCCCACCAGGTATGTAACTGATTGCTTTGCTTTGGACACGCCTGTGCTAGGGTTATTTAACTGTAAGTACAGTTAACTTATGTAAGCTTTGATTCAAAGCTTACTTTATACCTAGTTTTTCTTGAAGTTGATATTGACTTTTTTGCTCCATATTGTAGTAACATATTTTAAATTGATGTGATTTTTTCTGTTTGGTTTTCATAATCAGGGGTGGTTTGGGGCATTTTGGTAATGATTATTTCTATTGAATGGCTATGAATGAATCTTTTATTTTATGCCTTTTTCCACAATCAATCAAGCACAAATTAAACTTTCAGTACCTGCACGGAATACTTTACATTGTGTCTTGTGACCCAAATGAGATCTGTGCTCGAAATTGTCAATGTTAGAGAGGTATTGTACCACATTATCACGCCATTAAGTGATTGGAAAAGGTTAAGTTGTATAATTGTGAATAGGGGTGTTTGAGCCATGGTCAAAGGGAAAGGTGCAGCAGTAATGATAGTGTTTAAAGACTGGAAACGATGTTGAATTATGTTGACAGGAGTGTTTGAGCCAGGAAGGATGTGGCAGCGATGATAGTTTTGGAATTGCGGAGCTGTTTCAGGGTTATTTATTTATATTGTAATAAAACAGGTTCTCATAATGTTGATGTACCTACTTCATTTTATAATAGATTTCTATTTCTTTGATATGTTATTTTAAGTTTGTTGTGACTCAACGCTTTTCGTTTGAAGGCAGAAATTTGTCCATGATTTTTGTCTAAAGCATTCTTTTGGTTTTGCATTATATGACAGCTTGTAATCTCAACTGCTGACATGTTTCTAATGATAAGTTTTCCCGTTCCCATGACGTCTTTCTTCCAGGCATGATGGGAGGACCAATGGGTGGCCCGGGAATACGAGGCAACATGATGCCAGGTCACCCACCCATGATGGGAGGTGGAAACATGATGGGGGACGGTAACATGATGCGACTAGGATTTCAAGGTGGGGGCATGGGAATGGGTGGACCACCTAGGCCCATGGGCAACGGTATGCGACCGATTGGCATGGGAGGCGGGCCAGGCTTTGGTGGTATGGTACCTGGACACATGAGAGGACCGCGACCATTTTAAACAAGTTTGTGTTTCATTGTCAATGTTGGTTTGTTTATTTTTATTTGTTTGTTTTTCGATAATACTTACATTTATGTATCTCTTTTTTTTTCTCTTTCTTTTTTGAAAAATATCCTTTATTAAAAGAAAGTTTATTGTGGCAGCTTCCTCTATCTATCTGACAAGACGGTAGGCATGTGTTTTATGAATTGTATATCCATTGTTGATGTAGACTTGATTTGAAATGAGCTGATGAATTGTGGTCACCTTGATCTAGATCAAGTAAGTGAATGTATTTTTTAAGACTGCTACTTTTAATGAATGGAGTATGTCAACAGTGTCCAGATTTCAGTTGTATTACTAATAACAGCATCCTTTTCATATTATTTGGGAAAATATTTGAAATAGATTTGGTTTTCTTATTTTTATTGTGACAAAATGTTTAGTTTGTCAGACAGAGATACTGTTGAAATTGTATGTCCCACAAAAAAAACAACCTTTTTGGTTCGGAAGATTCCAACCAATTAAGGTAGGCTGTGAGTGATGTGATTATTGTACACAGATCGCATGGTTTCCAAAAGGAAGATAAGGTTATGTTCTTCACTCCTCTAGCACATTTGATACTGATACAAGAGAATAAACAAAGGAGGTTTGAATAAGTGATCAAAATTACACGACACACAGCTAAGCTCTCATTTGTATACAACACAGGCTCATCATAATTTTATTGATCTTAATGAACTCGAGTCATGGTGACATGTGACAGAAGGGTTAAGAGTTAAGATAGAAGAGAGTGGAAGTACAGCCCTCCTTTGTTAAAGGTATGTTCATTCTGTCTCACCCAGTTGTTGCATAGACTTTACTATATTGGTTCACTGTTTGTTTATAATTGTGTACATTTGATTTATCTTTGCACTGATATATGTTGAAGTGAGGATTGTTTTATTTTTTCCTTTTAGATATGCTATTGGATAGGTGCTCTTGAGTTTTGTGTGGGCCGGGGTATAACTATTTCTCCGCTCAAAGGTTTAGGGAGAAATTGTGCTAAGAATTTTGTTTTCTAGTCTGATTGCTCAAAGCTTTGATTGTTTGCTTGCTGTTATCACATCCTCATTTTGGTACCAGAGGCTGTTGGGTTGTTAGACCCCCAACCGTTGTTGGCGATGACTTGCTGCCCTTACACTGGAACATCACTTTTCAGGGGGGGGGGGGGGGATAGCTTTTAAAATAAAAAAATATATAAACAAATTATAAATCTTTCCTTTTGAAATATACAGTAAAACCCTGTTATATTGAATATGAATTGCTTCAATTTTGTTCGGGGGTTGTTTTTTTTCCTTCGGCTATTTGATGAAGAATTATAATGATTTTTGTGTTCAAAGCATGCATTTGCTAGCAAGTTAAAATCTGCAGAAATGTTTGATTTTAGAGAAAAGCAAGTGCTCTGCCATTCAGGCTTCCTGAAATGTTCCAGTGTAAGAGCTTGGCTCCATTATTTGCGTGAGGTGGCATCTGAGAGAGGGCTTGGGTTACAACCGTACAAGGCAAGTATTCACAGCATGCGCAGGACAGCGCTGCTGTTGGGTCTTAGATTTGACCCCCAACCATCTTGGTCAACCAGGCATTTATAATGGATAATGTTCCCCCTTCCCAACAAAACTGTAATTGGAAATAGCTTTATAGTTTGTTTTTGTTTTGGGTTTTATATACCCGGTATATTTTGTTGTAGGTCTTGTTTCGTTTGTTTGTTTGGGGGTTTTTTTAGGGGGGCGGGGGGACTGGTTTGTGATTTGTATTATTATTTGTCTCATCATAATGGTGTATTGTATAACTTTTTTCGGTTCCTTTAACTTTAATGCTGGTTTGCCAAAGCTCTGGTTGGTGACCCATGTTAGATTTGTTGAGCCAAAAGCATGTTTGATTAGATTGTCAAGAGTTGGTTAGTAGAGTTTGGTTCTTTTCCCGCGCCCTGAATCAGGCAAGTGGTTTTAGTCATCAGTCACAGCAAGCTGTTCTGCTGTTGGGTTGTCTAAGCCCCTACCACATCTTTTGTGTGGTGGTGACTGATTTTGATGTTTTTGAAATGCTGATGTTAAAACAACAAAGCTACAATTTATGTCTTCTCTCGATGTTTTTTGAAATTTCTGTTTTCAAATAAACTTTCATCCAGATTGTTTTCTCTAAGTTCTTGCATAGGAAGAAGCGGAAGTTGGTTGACATTGCGTGTGTCTACAGTGGGTGTTTGTTTGGGGTGAGTACCACTGCTGGTAGGTGGACTCATACAGCGAAACATTTTCATTCTGTCACCATTTGATTCAGTGCAGCTCGTCCGCATATCAACCTGGAGCAACTAATTAAATAAGTTTGGGTCACTGATAAAAACACAAAAGAAATTAAAATTAATGCCATTTATCATAGTCACTTTTAAGATCCAACTATTTGGAACAAAAGGAATGAATTTTGACAGTGACAAAAATATATTTTTGCATTGAGTTCAAATGGGTTGCCTTGAAGTTGAAGCGAGTTGCACTGTGCCATGTTTTTCATTGCATATTATTACAAGTAGTCCACATTGAATGAGTTTTCATTTTGTTCTGTACATATTTATGATCATTTCATGTCAATTTTAACACCATTTTATGATTAATTTTTTGTAATTTACTTGGAAAGGAGGAAAGTGTGAAATGAATGGATGTGTACTAGTGTGTGAGAATGGTGATGCGATCCTCATCTGTAATAGAAAATAAAAGTAAAAAATGAAGTCCCAAACTCCTTGTGTTGTGAAACTATATTGTATATATATAACCAACAGACTAGACCTTGCATTAATTAACTTGTTATTAGTTATTGTTATTGATATCCTCACTTTGAACCGGCAGGGATGTCAGTGAGCTTTCAGAAAAAAGTAGGAAAATCCTGCGTTCTCAAACCGAACCTGAGCTGCTGAAAACTGAAGCGTCACATGGACCCAAAATGATTAATGTAGTGCAATGGTTTTTTTTCGATCCTCAATGTGTTTTGTTTGTAAGCAATCTCAATCAACATTCATTATGTAGTGTGCCTTGTCATAACATTTTGAACGCTATCATGCTAGAGATGGACTTTTTTGGTCTGTTCATTTTATTATCCAACATTTCGACATGTGCATGTGACTTATTATCATGAGATTAAATGATTGACAGGACAGTCATTCTCAAGCAACATTTCGAACTGAAGCGATCAACTCAATAAAAGTAAAAACGAAAATAGTAAAGTTGCAACGTCCGTAATTTGACTCATTGATACAGAAAATATTACAAAGAAAGAAAGTCAGTTATTCCATTATTTACTTCAGACTTTTTTTTTCTTTCGCATTTTTCCGATACCCGCTGCCGGTGAAAATCGGAGGCCTTCCTAGAATCGAAAATGTGCCGACGGTCAAAAAATCGGAAAACCTACAACAATCGGCAAACTGACATCCCTACCTCCTACAGCTAAAAATATTCCAGCAGTGTGCGGCATGTTTTGTTTCTTTCAGTTTGGAAACACTACCAACGTGATAATGGATGACACTTGCATGTTTTAGTTCGTATGCCCTTACTGACTGAGTGACTCAACTGACTGACTAGCTAGTAATATTCAAAATGGCGTCCATCCGATTGATTTCTGTCGGCCAGTGTTTAAAGAAAGCGCACTTTTTGCAGACATGAAATTTATAGCGAAAAGTTCAAATTCGAGAGAGACGAATATTTTCATTTTAGCGGAAGTTGGAGGATCGAAAATATCGTTTCAGTGGAAATCCGCTAAACAGCGGACAATTCTCATCTATGATTATTCTCAAATGTAACAAGCAACGACGTCATCTGGCAGAAATTATTCTCTTCTCCTCTTCCTTAACTACTGCTTCTTATAATACAGCTACCATCTACTACTACTACTACTACTACTACTACTACCACTACCACTACTGCTACTACTACTACTACTACTACTACTACTACTACTACTACTACTACTACTACCACTACTCCTACTGCCACTACTACCACTACTACTATCACCACTACTACTACTACTACTACTACTACTACTACTACTACTTCTACTACTACTTTTGCCACCACCACTACTCCAACTTACCACGCACACACTACTACCATCATTACTATTCATTTTTATATCATTATCATTAGAAACGCCTCAAATCAGATAAACCCAAAACAAAACAAACCCACATATATTATATTATTCAAATAACAAAAGCGACATGAAACTGGCAAGCCGTAAGTTGCTCAAAGCCTCACAAGATGGATTATGGGTGCAATACTTATACTCAAATCCTTCTAGAGACTCTAAGGGTACTTCTTACAACACGCACATAAAAAACCAGTTATCCCTATGCCAGTCATTATATTGGATATCAATACACTTCGCAATAATACAACAAACAGTAAGATATCGTATAAGTACAGCCATACTTCGATTATCTAGGTCAGATCGATTTACGTACGGTACGTCATGCAATGTGTCGATCCATGACAACGATTAGAATGGGTCTTTGTGACAGAGCACTCTGCCATACATAATAATAATAGTACCGGAACTCAACGGACTCAGTTTGACCTAGATAACAGTGGCCTAGTCTAGTTCTTTTATTGCGTGTGTTTTGGTTGGGTTTTATTTATACATGTTTATGTTTGTTTTTAACTCGAACATTGAAATGACAATAATAATACCAAGCAGCCAAGCAGAGAATTAGGGAAAGTTAGTTTATAAACCCACTGCATTCAGTTTCTTATGCGTTTCTTTTCTGGGAACCTTATCTTACATTGCAATTACTTTGGTGCAAATTTTTATCACATTTTCCGCCATGTGGGTTTTGGCTGTCAATAAACAGATTAAGAACAATGTGTTCCCGTAAGCAAAGATAACTACAGTTAAACCCCGTTACACCACATATTTTGTGACCAAGGCAAAGTTGGCGTTATATCGAGTATGACATTATAAATGGGTGCATCACTCAATACACACTTAGTTGAATGTTATCTCATCAGGGTCAGATGTTCTACTTTAAAAGCAATACACACTTAGTTGAATGTTACGTCATCAGGGTCAGATGTTCTACTGTAAAGCGTGTAGAGCATGAGGTGATCGATCTGAGATAAGCATTGTACAAATGCCATTCATTCATTAATCCACACTTTGACAAAAACAAGGCGGTGAACGAAATGTCGGTTTATTGGAATTCGTTATAACGAGATTTGACTGTACCTACGTTATCTTCGTAGGCTCAATTAACCCACCTAGTTCCGTCATAAACTAAATTACAGTAATTATGACCTGCTGAAGCTATTTTGACCTACAACGGTAAATATTATAGTGAGTACGCTAATTGTCTTCAATTAGTTTACAACACAACACAGCGACGTGCCGACAATTAGGCCTGTGTCAAGCGACAAAGAGACAAACGACGAACGTTCCCGTGTGTTGGGATATAATTGCAACACTTATCTTTACCTTTTCATTGTCTTCAAAAAACTCTCACTTTTTTTATATT
The DNA here is from genome assembly GCA_031763155.1 of Dirona albolineata. Lineage (NCBI taxonomy): Eukaryota > Metazoa > Mollusca > Gastropoda > Nudibranchia > Dironidae > Dirona > Dirona albolineata. Next base: position 10,945 of record JARFNW010179817.1, read on the forward strand.
TATTATGGATTGGTTTAAAAAATAATCTAATGTCTAAGTAGATCATGTGTAATATGCAGTATCTACCGATACAGACAGAGCAGGGTGTAAGTCAAGTAAGACAGTTGTTGACGTTTTGATAACGAATACCCAATGACGAGAGATACACATGTATAATTATATAGTTGTGGGTATTTAGACGGTTAGGTATTTTATCAACCATTTTGATGACCATCGAGTGCATTTGGAGATGAAAGCCTGTCATGTTTTCTATACTTTCTAATACACTGTACATGAATTTGTCCTCATGTTCCTCTTATCTACCCAATATGTATCATGTGTACCTGGTCTCTTATCAATACACAATGTCATGTTCAACTTGATATCAATGTGCGTGTGCTTAATTTGCGTAAAAAGTGTATGTTACTTTTGTGCACTTATGTATGTAGGTATCATTATCATCATTATCCCTATCATCAAAATCATATTTACAATTTGCCCCCATACCATTTTCGTCGTCGTCGTCATCACCACCTCGGCATAACTATACCACCACGACTACCATCGTCATCGTCGTCGTCATCATCATCATCACCTCGGCATAACAATACCTAATCCAAACCACCACAACCTCTGGCATCACCACTATCATCCTCATCTTCACCAACATCTTTCAATACCCCTCCCCAAGATATGTTAAAAATAAAATTTAACTCACATTATACGAGTGTATATAAGACTAAGACGCGTGTAAAATTAAATAATATAAAACCAATTAATAAACGATATGTTATGAAGACACTGGCCTCAACAGAATACTAATAATTCATTTCTAATTCTATATGCGGCGTATCCACACAATACATAGTGCTCTACGGTGCTCTATAATAACATGAAAAAGAAGAAAAAAACCTCAAAAAATAAGCATAATAGTAATAGCACATATTTTCCCCTATTAAAATTTGGAAAATGCAGGTGTAAATCTAAATAATCTATAATCTATCTTATTTTTTTAAAAGTGTCCAACAATGATAGAAATTGGAATGACGACACAGAAATAATTAAAATTCGGAAACTCAAAATCGAGTCCACGTAAAAAGAAAAAAAACTAAAATACCAAATCACGCACACACACACACATACAACAGAAGTATACCATTATCATTAACTAATTATTAATACTAATCAAGTGGACTTACCGAAGTATACGGGCTTTCCGCACCGTGCACACAGTTTGTTCATGGTCGAGTGCAGCTGACCCTGATCTTGGCCAGCAAACTATTTCAAACGTCTCGTCTGCTGAGTCTGTTGTTGAATAATAAAAACAATCGTCCCTAACACACACACAACCAGTAGAAGTAAACGACGCGCTTCAAAGAACGAACACAGTAAAACATCCACGGAATCACACACGCAAAAGTCACGATCCCTGAAGAAGAAGAAATAGAAATATAAACCGTTAGGTTACGGTACGTACACACCAAACACAGGTTGTGTTTTTTAATGTGTATCTTACTCAGCGTGGCCCAGTTGTAATGCGATTGTAAATAATTTATGGATAACGATTATCTGTCGAACTAACTACGCGTAAGCTACACATACACACAGCACACAGACGCATATACGCACGTGTGTCTTTTACTACAATAATAATAATAAAAGTTGTTCCTATCTGCTGTCCTACCGAGCCGAGTCTTCCACTGGCCTAGGATCGACAATCGACACAGCGTGTTTAATTTGTCACCTGTTGCACACCACAGTCAGTCAGCCGTCTACACCTACCGTGGAGAGGCAGGCACAATCGGACAGGTAAAAAGGCAATGATGATTGGACAGGCGGACACCCGTGGCTTGCTCTCATCTACGTGTTTGGGGGTTTGGAGATGGGTGTGGCGGACAGGCAGGGGAAACAAGGAGAGATGACAGGGGAGGGGGTGGGGGATGTAACAAGGAGAGATGACAGGGGAAAGGGGGGGGGGGGGGGTGTCGTCATTGTCATGGGGAAAAAGGAAAAATGCGAAGTTTCCGAGTTTCGATGTTGACACAGCTCCGGTGTTGCTCAAGAAGTTTACCCCTCGAAAAGATTGCCCCTCCCCCCTCCCCCCGGAGTAAAATTCTCGTCAGTAGTAATTTAGTCTACCCCACAGAACCTTACGAAAGTGAGGGTAGACTTATGTGGTCTAGCATTGTCTGGCTCAGAACAGAACACACAGCCATGAGACTACTTGTGCGGACTCTCACGGCGGAGGTAGAGGGTTCTAATCATATCTCGTTGTTTTTCTTGGGCAGGGAACTCACTCCCATTGCACCACTTGACCGAAGTGTATAAATTGATCATAAATAAAGAGGTAGCGGGCACTGATCGTCTAGTAGATAGAATGATAGCGGGATAATGTAACAGTGCCAGTGAGAGACACGAACAGAAAATAGAAAAGAGATTTTCGTCGAATGGGGGAATCGAACTGATGCCTGCCACGGCAACACCGCCTCGCAGTGAACAGAAAAACCAGCCCACTACCTCTGAGCTAATCCTAAATTGATACCAGCTTACAGCTGGAGAAGTAAACTGCGATAGACCAGCGTCCTATCCAGAAGGGTGACATAGTATTGCCACTATGTCCGCTTAACGCTACGTAAGCCGGGATAAGCACCGGTGTCTCTGGGTCCCAAGGTTCTTAAAGACTTACTATGACGCATTTTATATATAGAGCCATCACATTTGACGTTGATATGATATCAGCTTCCGATGACAAATGTTTTAAACATTCCCAATCATTGTCACGGCTATAATTTGCATTCTAAACAGGCAAAAATAGTTTGACGGAAAGTGTGCATTAAATTGTGACAAACTAATGGCAATTCCGGAAACAAAGAGGAAAGAAACTCACAACCATAATATTATGCCTATAGAGATAACGACACACCTCACCAGTCGCCACACCAGACAGAGTTTAGTTTAACCCCTTCACTGCCGAGAAAACATTCCATTCCTTTATATATTATTATCAAATAGGGCAAGTTAAAAAAAAAAAAGATTATTTTCTCCTACAATTTAACGTCACTATTCGGGAAGTACCGATTTTGATGACATTTTGCGTTCAATTTGATGCCCATTAGATCAGTAATTTCCTATTTCATTAGCATTTCGACGCCTTATTAAAAAAAAAAAAGAATAAAAAGAACACATTTGGGTTTTTCAATCAAAATTATTTCCACTATCGACACCATGCAATGAGATAGATAATACTAAATACACTTGTCAATGTATAATTTGTGTTTGGTGATAAAAGGGTTAAAGCGAGTCGTCTCGCACACAAAGCATATTATTATTAATATTAGCCCGCCATTCAATTCATAGAATGATGGTGGGATAATGTAAACGAATGAATAACAGTGAACTATGAACTCGCCAGTTATTGTGACACACATAATATTGTGATGAATGAATGGACGAATGAAAGGATGAATGAAAGGAATTAGAATTACAACTGTTATGGGAGTTATGGTGTCATGCGGGTGTGGAGTAGTGGAGTGTGTGTGTGTGTGTGTGTGTGTGTGTGTGTGTGCATGTTTGTGCGTGTGTGTGTATGGGCGATGTGTGTGTGCGTGTTTGTGCGTGTGTGTGCGTGTGTGCGCGTGTGTGAGTGTGTGTGTGCGTGTGTGTTGGGTTGCTGTGTGTGTTTGTGGGGTTGTGAGCGGTGTGTGTGTGTGTGTGTGTGTGTGATAGGGGTGTTTTGGTGTATGTATGTGTGTGTTGGGGGTGTTTTGGTGTATGTCTGTGTGTGTTGGGGGATGGTGTATGTGTTGGGGGATGGTGTGTGTGTGTGTCGTGGGTGGGGGCGGGGTGTGGTGGATGTGTGTGTGTGTGTTGGGGTGGAGGATGTGTGTGGGAGTGTGTTGGGGTGGGCAGGGGTGTGTGTTGGGGGTGGGGGGATGTGTGTGGGAGTGTGTTGGGGTGGGCAGGGGTGTGTGTTGGGGGGGGGGATGTGTTTGTTTACAAAACTATTATCATGTCGTCTTTGGGGTGCGGCGATTCGACCAATCATATCATGGCACTCCCTGACCCTCAACATCCGGTGTTAGTTTTACTTCACGGGTCCTGGCCCTTTTGTTTTATTGTTTATTCCGGCGCTATGCAGACAGTGGTCTTTTTCTCTCAGGCCCAGCCTAAATGGCACTAAAAAAGCCCAACAAAACAACAACTAAAAATAAACAAACAAACAACCAAGATTTCAAAATACTTATGCACAGACCGCGACCACCATAACAACTGAGTCATGGAACACAGTTAGTTTAAGATTACTATAAAGTCTCTCAATTGTTTAAAAAAAAACTATTGCACTAAACAACGCTGAAATAGGGACTTACCGACCTAATAAATAAATATTAATAAGCATCAAAATTGCACACACAATTAATTAAATTTTTATTCTCACCACTTATTTTAAAAAAAAGCAAGCTCAAGATGCGTTTGAAAAATAACTCACCAACGAACTCGCCCTATTCTGAGATGGGAACTCTCTATGTACACGACGATATTGAAGACACCTACGGGATCAGCCCAGGCGTTTGTTTGATATCCTGAATAACGCCTCGAGACGCGTTGTTTTCTACACAATCCCTTTTCTTCGATCACCTATAGCTGTGGCCTCGGTGTTTACTCATCTATTATGTAAAGGCAAGGAGGGAATAGCAACAAAGGCGAGTTTATCGATTTTTTCGCTGTCAGTCAATATTGCTATACAAAATTTACCTTCAACTTCAACACCCCCATTGATTTTAGTATAATAATAAAGACGGTATAACTTGGTACTCATTCACACCTGAGTCGAGAGAGGAAAAACATGAATGTGTAAATAGTCTTTCCAAAAGGACTCAATAATAATGCTATAGGTAACTTCAGCTAAGATTCAAACTATGGACTTCTCGATCTCGAGCCGAGTAGCCTAACCACTCGGCCACCAACGCCGCGTACGACCGCAGGATCTTATTGCCGGTTTGGGGGGGGGTGAGGGGGTTGGGGTATGTGTGTGTGTATGTGTGTGTGTGTGTGTGTGTGTGTGTGTGTGGTGGGGTACGGGGGGGGGGGTAGGGGGTGATGTTACGAGGAATAGATGTGTGAGCTGTGATTGAAGATTACTCATACTCATTACTCATACTCATACGTTATGGAAAAACCTCTTATTCGGATTTATAGCTTCTCTAACATTCCACATTCCCTCGCTTACTTTGTGACTCACTTGATTAATTCACCCGACTTTTGTTTTATGTTTATGACGTTTTATGTTCTTGTTAACTGATCAAGGGGAAACCCAAAACGTTAAATTCTTTGTTTTGTTACTTGTTTTACACTTGGACCTATACCATTTTCACCTCATTTTTCTTTCTCCTTTGTCCATACCACTTATTCCAATTTGTCTCTTCTGACAACCCTCATTCGTTCCCACGCCCATACTGAGATTAAGTACGTACAATTAACCCTCTAGTGGCCACTGATATATTTCCTACAAATGGACCTAGAGACATGGTTCCAGCTTTTTAAAATGTTTCAACGTTTATTTCAAGAATAAATGTCAGCATGTGCCTTATATATTTGGCACTTCGGGTAGATAAGGAACGGGGGAAAAACCCCAAAAAACAACAAACGATGTATAAAATGTGTATTTCATTTGCCATTTGTCCGTTTCGTTAATTTGATACGAAGATCATTGATCTCTAGCTGCTATCCACACGGCGTCTGGTCATTGATCCGAAATACGAAATTCATGATTTGCATTTGCATTTTGTTAGTGTTAGTCATTTCCCGCCCTTGAATTTATAGATCGGGAATCTAATCCCCATTGAAGGTGTGATATTCAATGAATGGACGAGGTGTGGTTGTGAGATTATGTGTGTGTGTGTGTGTATGTGTGTGTGTGTGTGTGTGTGTGTGTGTGTATGGTTGGGTGTGTGTGTGTATGGTGTTCACAAAATATGGCATGATGCATAGAGTTGACAGGTCGTGTGTGTTTATTGTGTGTGTGTATGAGAGTGAGAGAGTGAGTGAGAGAGAGAGAGGGAGAGAGAGAGAGAGAGAGAGAGAGAGGGAGGGAGGAGGAGGAGGAGGAGGA
>JARFNW010179928.1:0-17007 GCA_031763155.1 Dirona albolineata
ATGATGATGCTGATGGTGGTGGTGATGATGATGATGGTGGTGGTGATGATGATGATGGTGGTGGTGTTGATGATGATGATGGTGATGATGATGATGATGATGATGATGATGATGATGATGATGATGATGATGATGGTGATGATAATGATGAGTAATGTCGCCACCTCAAAAAGGTGGTTTCGATCTTCGAGTTGTCCTGTACCTGAGGAGTAACCACCAGGATAACTATAGCCAAATATTTAAATTCATTGTCCGTCAAATGTGTGGATCTCATGGCACATTGTTGTCCAATTTACTGATAAAAGTGTTTGAAAGCGGTGGGCTCATCACCTGCTTGTCTTAAATTCCTGGCACAGATTCTTTCTTAGGCGCGAGTTTGGGGATAAGTGGCGTTACTTATTTAGGAAAAAAACTAAATTTACTTATTTTGGGAAAATTTACTATGTTGGAATAATGGTCTTAGCCACATAGGTAAAATAATACAAATGAAATGATCGTGAGTGACGGAAGCCAAAAACGCCCCATTAACTCATAAGATGATTTTGATATGGTTCTCCAAATCATTTTTTGTGACATGGAAATTTGATACTGAATTGTTCATTTCGTTGCTTGAGTCTTATTTCGCTCGTCTTGATGCTGTTAGCAAAGCGGGTGGTAGACATACCAAATATTGAAATAAATCATGTATAGAATCTTGGATTTGAGATTATGAATGATAATTGCTGTTGAAACCTATTTTATTTTGTTTTAGTATATCTATTCTAAATTTGGTTGATCAAGGTGGCAGTGGGGGTGGGAGGGGTACTAGCTCATGTGTATCGAAGCAACATTATTGGTCCATTTCCTTTCATCAGCTGACCGGGGGTTGGAGGTGGTGGTGGTGGGGGGGGGGGGTTAATCAAAAGTGTGCAGAAAAGTTTGTTTGTTGGTCACTTGCATACGACTACATGTCGTGTTACTCATGGACAAAGCAAGTAATCTATTTGGACATAGTGATCTTACCCCAGGCGAGTCGGTGGCACAGTGAGCTTACCCCAGGCGAGTCGGTGGCACAGTGAGCTTACCCCAGGCAAGTCGGTGGCACAGTGAGCTTACCCCAGGCGAGTCGGTGGCACAGTGAGCTTACTCCAGGCGAGTCGGTGGCACAGTGAGCTTATCCCAGGCGAGTCGGTGGCACAGTGATCTTACCCCAGGCGAGTCGGTGGCACAGTAGTTAAGTCACTCCCCTTTGGTTCGAGAATTCGCGGCTAGTATGAATCCCAGTAAAAGGACTGGAATTGTGTCCTCATGGTCCTACTTTGTACGGTGCTGCACTGCGGCTAACGCCTTGGTTATTCCGGCCTACCCTAGGAATAGACTCTAAAAACAATCCCCCCCCCCCTCCCACCCTGGGATGAACAAAGGGAATTTATCTATTTCTTTCATTTTTCTTAATTTTTGGATGGATAGACTTTCCAGCTCTATGTTCGTCACATAAGATGTGTGTTGTTTTCAAGCTGTGGTGTTTTGTATCTGATGGCTGTCTATCTTAGCCCTTATATATACTGCTTTGCCCTAAAAAGGATAATAAAACAAAACAAAACATTCTTGACTTCAGTTTCAATTGAACACTGAACAAGGGGGGAAAATACTGAAAATTTACTCCCATTGAAAAAAAATTGATTGGCAAAACAAATGACATTTTAGAAATAAGTTTATAATCTTTCGGCAATTCGACAATCATTTGATGTATACTCAAAATCACATTAACTCCCTCCCATATATCAACACACACATACCCACAGACATACAGACACACACACACACATACACACTTACACACACATACACACACACAGACACACACACATACACACACATACACACACAGACACACACATACACATACGCACAGACACACACACACACATACACACACATACACACACAGACACACACACAGACACACACACAGACACACACATATTATACATAGTCCCATTGAAATAAATGATTGGCAAAATAGATGACATTTGGAGATAAGTAATCATTTGGAAACTCGACAATCATTTAATCAAATTTTGATGTATACTTAAAATCACATTAACTCCCACACATCAACACACACACAGGGGGAAACTTGTCTTTATGGTCTATTGCAAGGGTGGACCGGAATAACCCAAGCGTCAGCCGCAGAGCAGCGCCGCAGTATGGGATCGAGATCTTGAGAAAAAATAAAACCAGTGCTTCCATCGGGGTTTGAACCCGCGACCTCTCGAACCAAAGGCTAGTAATTTGGCCATTGCACCACCACACTCCCATTGAAAAAAATAATGATTGGCAAAATAAATGACAGTCGGAAATTCGAAAGTCATTAATTATTGATGTATACACAAACTCACATTAATTCCCACACATAAACAAACACACACGCACACACATATTATACATCCACATACGCGCACACACACACACACACACACACACACACACACACACACACGCATACATATTATACACATAGATATGACTAATCGACTTGTACGTAAAGTTAGGAGGACAGTGGTGTGAAAAGTGTATAAAAGTGACAATACCATTGATGATGTACAATCAGCTATTGCCATTACAAAGACAGAGGCACCCCAAGGAACTGTGTTGTCACCTATTTCTCAACGTTTACCAATGACTTTAACATTTCTAAAAATGATGATATAAATATGATTAAATCCGCTGATGACAGATAGCCAATGAAGGGTTAAATTCGGAAATAGAGGAAGAAAAAAATTATTTTAGAGCCACTGTATATTGGTTTACCGAGTAAATATTCCTTACTTTCAAACGTAAATATAATGCAAGAAATAGTCATTGATTTAAGAACTAAGATTACACCACTCGCACCTTTATTTGTTAAAAATTGAAAAACTAGAAACTGTCAATGAATATATTATATTTATGAATCTGTCAAGGCGTCACCATTGACAACGACTTGAACTCGAATTAAAAAATTGAACACTTGTCTTTATTTTTTTAGAAAAATGTGAACTCCTTTAACGTTGACAACACAATCCTTGGTCTGTTTTACGAGACAGTTGTCGAAAGTATAATTGGTTTTTCATTGATTTATTGGGGAGGGAGAACAATAGAATCATAGATAGAGACATGAAAGTATCTGATTATTTCATATCAACGACAAAACAAAGAGGAAAAACAAACAAACCACACAACCCAAATGTGTGGATCTGGATACAATATCCCATATTTCTTTGGGGTTGTTTTTTAAACTTATCTAACTGCGGAATAACAAATGAAGGGTGCAAGGGGAGAACCAGAGATGTCCAATTTGACCAGGCAATTTGCATTGTCTCTCATTTCATTTATTTGAGCTGTCAAGTCGCTGCAAGAACTATTTTTACAAAGGCCATTGACCGCGTTTTGCTATAAAACAAAAGGCACTGTAGGAAAGGGCTTTCTTAATAACCCAGTGGGTCCCTTAAGTTTATTTTTCAGGTTTTTTCAAAATGTGACGTCTCTAATTCTCCCCTTGCACCCTTCAAATATGTCCATTATCAAGGACCCTTTGTGGGACCATTTTTTTTTCAAAGACAGGTCGGGCAAACTAGCTCCATCGTTTAGAATTGATACAAAGCGTTACGTAATCACCAGTCCTGTCTGCCCACGGCTGCAAAATCATTCTAATTCTCTAATTGAGCCTATGCTGTCAGGGTGGGTGATTCAAAATAAATTTTACATTTTGGATAGAGTCTAATTTATTCTATTTTGAATATCAATCGCTGCTGTTTACCAACACTGCTGTGCCTGAATAGGACAATGAAAATCATTGTATCTCATCTTATCTTATCATATCGCATCTTATCTTATCTTATCTGTAAGTAGTCAAAGGTAACACATTATGATGGTCAAATTCTAGAGTAACACGAGACTTAAAACAACTGATACACCGGAAACAAGAAACAATGAGGATCTAGCTACGGGGGATTCGTTTATATTGGAGCACACGTTGGACCGGTCAATGTCCTCCAGGAAAGTTATTCGGCCATCCAGGCCCTTATCGATGGGGGAGTTGGCTGTTAAATAGTCCAACAACAACTGAGAGTCCAAATCACCTGGAATACAAAAATGAAAAAACAAGTCAAGAATATATCATGTATATTATATATATATATATATATATATATATATATATATTGTGTGTGTGTGTGTGTGTGTGTGTGTGTGTGTGTGTGTGTGTGTGTGTGTGTAGATATAGATGTATATATTAATATGTTTATTACATTACCACCGTCTTCAAAATTAACCACATTGTCGTCATCGTTATCATCATCAACATCAACATCACACCACCACCACGATCACCACCAATGACCACAACCACCACCACCAAGTCGTGGGTGATAGAGTCCATGTTTTTGCTGCACATTCTACTAACCCAGCCTTCCATTCTATAATACCATTATGGCAACCATTGCATCAACTAGTTAATTCTTTGTCTTTAGTCTTTAGCAATGGGCAAGCCACCAAGTTGTAATTATCATAACAATGGAAAAGCCACCAAGTTTTCATTGTCATCTCCTCACATTAATGATAATATTCCCTTGTCTGTTTCCTCATCCTAACCAGGGCTCCCAAAACCTGGGTTTTGGCATCAAAGAGGAGACGAGGAACGGCCATTTTGGCATCTACGTGAAATACCTGGCCCAGGGAGGGGTGGCTGACCAGGTGAGTCGTTGGTTTCTGTTGTTATTATATTTTTTATTGTTATTATTCTTATTATTATTCTTATTATTATTATTATTATCATCATTATAATGTTTATTATTATCATCATTAATAATCCTGTTGTGGTTGTTACTATTGATAATAGTTTTGAAATACAGTGTACATTGGGCTGATTACCTGCTCGTCCTTAATTCCTGACACACAGAGACTCAATTTCTCACTGTGGCAAGTGTGATTCTAGTCTGACACGCGTTCGGCCATCATCCCGGCTGTTCGCCACCATCTCCTGACTCCTTGGTCCCCAACTGTTTAATGACTCTGATGCCAACAATTATTTTCTCATTAAGTGGGACTTACCTTGTTTTCACGCTGTGGATGTGACATTTTGGCATGTTAATGAACATGATTGCTATTCGCCACTCTCTCATTGCTTTCAGTCTTGTGCTTTATTTATCCTTGTTGCGGGTGATGATATTATGATGAGGGCAGCTTTTAGGTTGGGTTCTAAATGTAATGATCGAATCGAATGACATTTATATATACCCAATCATCACCAAGCTCTTAAGTGCTTTACACAAGTAGCACATTTGCCCCAAGAACACAACGGAACCCTGCAACACGTAATACGCCACACCCGCTGCTTGATAGGCTCCCTATTCATTTCATTCCTGTTTCTCTTCTCTTTCCCAGGACAATCAGCTAGAGGTGGGAGATGAAATTCTGGAAGTAGAAGATACTGTTTTGACGGTCCTCAACTATGACAAGGTATTAGAATTCATGGTGATGCCACCGATGATAATGGTTGTGATAATACATAATGTTTATAATATTGTTGTCATTTATTCCAATTTTAAGATGGCTCATAGTGTAAACGATTTGATTGTGATCCTAATTCAAGGTAAAAATAAATTTTGTGATAAAGAGGTGTGTCCTGCTCAAGCTATTGCTTTTGGTGTTGAAATATATGTATATATATACGAGGAATGATAAAACATTGCTTCAAATATTTGATATAGGCCATTTTTGACTTAGAGCGTCATCAAACAATGAATGGATAAACAAGGAACAGTAAGAGATTTTTCAACCATAGAATACTGTTAATATTTTCTGATTTTGTAACTAAATCTGTTCCTCGTTCGATGAAGGTCCAACGTCTAAATTTCACTTGTTTGTTTTGTCGTATGTCCAATTTTTGAAGCTGTGTTTTTAGAATCCCTCCATGTAGATTTAAAAGATATAGTATTACCTATGTTTATATGAGTTTTAATGATCGCTATCGTTGAATATAATTTAACTCTTGAGTTATTGCGAGCCACTGACATCAACAAAACAACTAAGGCTGATAGATCTGACATGAATATGGAAGCGATTGATAGAAGTAAGTCACTGTCATAGAGTCATCATATTTTCTTCGCAGGCTCTCCAAACCTTGAGGTCAGCACAGGGCTCTGTCCGATTGAAAATTTGTAAAGGGTTGCCATCTTCAGGGGGTGACTCCAGCCCTGGAATGCTCAACTCGCAGGGCAAGATTCCACTGTTAAACACTGTTGGTAAGTAACCACCTAAGTCTATAAAATACACAAGTCCATCACATGCACAAGTCCATCACAAACCCATCACCCATGTCAAAGTCCATCACATACACAAGTCCATCACATACACAAGTCCATCACATACACAAGTCCATCACATACACAAATCCATCACCCATGTCAAAGTCCATCACATACACAAGTCCATCACATACACAAGTCCATCACAAGTCCATCACATACACAAATCCAACACCCATGTCAAAGTCCATCACATACACAAGTCCATCACAAGTCCATCACAAGTCCATCACATACACAGATCCATCACCCATGTCAAAGTCCATCACATACACAAGTCCATCACAAGTCAATCACCCATGTCCAAGTTTATCCCCTATGTTAAAGACCACCTCTTGCCTACCACTACCATTTTCTCCCAGACGAGTCCTCTACGGACCCCAATGACGAGTCTGGAGGAGACCCCAAGACCTGTTCTATCATGCTCGGCAAGAGGACGTATATCGAGATAGAGAAAGGGAAGACGGGACTCGGTCTCAGCATTGTTGGAGGTTCAGACACATTGTTGGTAGGTTTCTCTCTGTGCATATCAGAAACAATGTTTCTCTCAATATATAAACACATCAATGTAAATTGCTTATATTTTGTCCACAAGAGCACTTTGTTTTAGGGCATATTTTAGAAATAAAAAGACTTAATAACTCAAGCGTCAGCCGTAATGCAGTTAACACCACATTCGCAATGTAGGCAATAAGAGTAATTTTTTCTTGCGTAAAGAAAAAACATGTCAGTATAGTGACACAAAGTGAGAAAAAATCCAGTGCTTCCACCAGGATTCGAACCCGCAACCTCTCAAACCAAAGGCTCTCATGATACCTAATGGATATCTTCTAATATTTCAACTTTTTTGAACGAGGAGAAAGAAGTTTGAAAAAAATATGTTAGATTCTATATGGATTATGGTGTACATTGGTAGGTAAAATCAATTCTCAAACTTCTACCAGCAGTAGTAGTAGTAGTAGTAGTAGTAGTAGTAGTAGTAGTAGTAGTAGTAGTAGCAGTAGCAGCAGTAGTGGTAGTGGTGGTAGTCGTCAACGTAGTAGTAGTAGAAGCAGTAGTAGTAGTAGCAGTAGTAGTAACAGTAGCAGTAGTAGTAGTAGTAGTGGTAGCAATGGTGGTGGTTGTCATTGTTGTAGTGGTAGTGGTAGTTAGCAGATGCAGTGATAGTTTTAGAAAGTTAAAGTGTAGAAGTAATAGTGAAAGTGATATTAGTAGTGGCATCCACAGTAACACATGGAGGGGAGATGAAGGATGAATGATAAAAAAAGAGAGGAGGAGGAGATAGAGCTGAAAGGTTCTGAGATAAAACAAGGAGTTTTGGCAGGCTGCGCACATTGCATCCATCCAGTTTCCCTTTGAAATGAATACCTCACTTGACACTACTTGCTAAAAAGGGTTTAGAATGTTCTTGTAATAAAACATATTCTTCATCCCCCACCCCCCAACCCCCTTTCCGCCCCCAAACCCCGCCTTTTTTTAATTCTTTTTTTTTATTACTTTTCATGTGTGTCAGCCATTTATTTTGTGTGTGTTCATGTCTTTGTGAATTGAGCCTCTTCAGGGAAAAAAAAGAATGTATTTCCAATCCCCATGTCCCAGTGTGCATACTTTTTTTTTTTTTTCTTAAATAAACACTGTGATTTATAATGCCTTTGTTTGTGTGGTCGGAGTGAACGCCCTGTTGTTGTGGCTGTTTACTCACCTCTTTTGGGTTCAAACTTAATCTTGCTATATCCCCTTCTTTCTGTTACTGAATTGCTATTTGTGGAACACCTCTCTCTCTCTCTCTCTCTCTCTCTCTCTCTCTCTCTCTCTCTCTCTCTCTCTCTCTCTCTCTCTCTATCTCTCTCTCTCTCTATCTATCTATCTATCTATCTCTCTGTCTCTCTCTCTCTGTCTTCTGTCTCACTTATAATTATCGAAAGTGGTGGAATGTTATGATTAATGATGTCACATTGTCCCATACTCATCTTTGTTTTTAATCCATCTAGGGTGCCATCATTATCCATGAGGTGTATGAAGATGGCGCAGCTGCTAGAGATGGCAGGTTGTGGGCTGGGGATCAAATCCTGGAGGTGAGTTTATAGTTGAAACGTAAATTGTAAAAGGAGTCTTAATGATAGTAAGTATTTAGGGATCTTATTGTTGATTTATATTCGTTTTCAACTCAAAGATTTATTTTTTTTGGAATATCATCACAGAACTGTCTAAGGAAAAAATTAAAATTTCAATGTCCTTTTTTTTGCCAGGGTCAGATTCTGTGAATCAATTTTTTCCGATATGCAGGGGGTTATCCCACTGTTCCCAAGTTAGGTGATGGGGCTGCCATCTTAAGGCCTCTTAACAGGCCTTGGTACCATTTTGGCCGGTATCTTCACTTGAGACCCGTCTAATATGACAGGACCTGTTTAGGTTAGTCCCCAACGTCATTAGATAACACAACCCCCTCTACCACTTCATGGTTAATTCTGTATGAACTTAATGAATTAAAAAGTCATTTTGTATCCCTTTATTCTTTGTCAGGTGAACTCTGAAGACCTAACGGATGCCACTCACACGAGGGCCTTACAGGTGTTACGCCAAACACCACCTGTGGTGAAAATAGCTGTTTACAGGTAGGAATATGCCTAGCCTAAAGTATTTTTATCTGTGATAGGAAATCTTGTGGGCTGAGACATAGAATATACATGTATTGCTGAATAAGGTATATTATGTGCATGCTATAATGGTATTATAATTATATATTGCAATGGCCAACCCAATTTTAAAGAAATGGATAAAGCTAGTTTGTCTCACACTCAGACTAAACGTGTCTTGTACGTGTGTGTCTCGTATGTCGGCATTTCTGGATCTGAGATTCAATCTAGTAAACCTTTTATTTTTCCATGTCAACTCTTACCTGTTTTGTGCATCCCTCTTAAACATCCATATTTCCACACACAAATAAACTATATCTAACATTATTGTCATGCCTCGAAAGAAGAAAAGAAGAACTGTCACATACTACCAATAACCCCCAAATGGAGGTGAGATGGTCCTAGTGGAACCGCCAATTTTCATGGCGAAGGTTGTGGGTTTGAATCCTACCCTGGTCAAGTTGTTTTTCTTGGGGAAAGAAACTTTGCTCCAATTACCTCACTTGACCCAGGTGTCGAAATGGGTACCGGCTTACAACTGGGGAAGTAATCTGCAGCAATAGACCAGCTAAAAAAGGTGACATATTTTCACTCTGTCCACTTCACGCTACGGAAATGGGGATAAGCACCAATTCTATGGGCCTCAAATAATCACAAATGGCAAAATTCCGACTCATTCAGACTTGTGGTGACAGGCAAGACATTCTATCTTATCTCATCTTTTAGAAAAATTATTTTTAAATAACAATTTACACTTGTACTGCGCAGTGAATATTATATTAAGTCACATGCCTTTGGTTTGAGAGGTCGCGGGTTTGAATCCAGGCGGAAGCACTGGATTTTTTCTCAAGACCTTGATCCCGCTGCACTGCGGCTGACGCCTTGGATATTCCAGTCTACCTACGGAATAGACCCTAAAGACAAATTCCCCCCGCCCCTGGCATGAATAAAGGAAAGAAATTTTATTTTTTTATTTTTAACTTTTTAACTTTTTAACTAACTGGATCCCCAGGGACGAGAGCCAGGTCCGAGAAGAGGACATCCTGGATGTGTTTTCTGTGGACCTGATCAAACGTCCAGGGAAGGGCTTGGGCCTCAGTATCGTGGGCAAGAAGACCGACGTGGGCATCTACATTTCCGACATTGTAAGTGGGGCATTGACTGGTGGTGACACTGAACTGTCTGGTAACTCATTGACTGATTAGAGAGGAAGCAATACTTGCAGTAACCCAAGTGTTTAGAGAGAGATTGCTTTGGTTATTTTTGATTTTACAAGTACATTCAAGTTCAGAATAGAATAGAATCAAACATGGAAACAACCATGGAGCTAGGATGCACTATCATGTTACATTTTGGAACATCATGGATTAATATGATATCATTGTATAGTAGAACGGTAATATCAATAACTGAAGATAACCTGTATTCACTATACTTGAATCAGTTTAGGTTGCCAGGCTTAAGGTTGTGAGATCTAGGGTATGAATGGTGCAATGCAGTGCCTGACGTTGAGTATTTATGAAAGACTCTTCAGACATTTGTTCCTTGTTGGACTCTGGTGTGAATGAGTGAAGATTGTGCATTTGGTTTACAGTTTTGTTTCTTTCTTAAACTTGAACAATTTTGTGGTAATAATCGAGGTCAATTTATAAGGGTGAAAATGATTGAAATTTGGGTACTCTCAGGTGAAAGGTGGGGTGGGGGGATGACTGAAACAAGTGTGTCTTGTTAGATTGTTAAGATATTCAGAGCAGCTTTTAAGGACCTATATTTTTGTTCGTCTAATTTAAGCACCAGATCTTTTGGCCATGCTAATCCACGTTTGAGGAATTCCTTTGATTATGAGACAAAAGCATGCTTTTAAAAAGAAATTGAAAACTGACCTTTTTCAAAAAGCATATTTTATGGAATAATAGCTTAATGCAAAGATAATTTTGTACAAATTCTGGTTTGAGATTATGGATTTGTAATGTAATTTACTGACAATGTTCCGATATACTGTACAATGTATTCATGTATAAATTGTCAGTAACTTTTTATTATTGTATTGTTAATCGCTGCTGAGCACACTTGTGTGGACAGTTACAACAGCTATATGAATAGAATATTATTATTGTTACTTCGAGGTGAAAGTTTCAACCGTTATATAAATGAAGTACTATTATTATTACTCTCAGGTGAAAGTTACAACCGCTATATAAATAAATTAATATTACTGTTGCTCTCAGGTGAAATTTACAACCGCTATAATATAGATAAATCATTATTATTGTTACTTCCAGGTGAAAGGGGGTGTTGCAGAGGCTGATGCCCGCCTGATGCAAGGAGACCAGATCCTGGCTGTCAACGGCGAGGACATGAGGAATGCTACCCAAGAGTACGCCGCTGCCGTGTTAAAGGTCTGGCAATGATAAGGCTACATAGGATAAGAATAAGATAAGATAAGACAGGTTAGATACAATATCATCATGGTCCAAAAATGACACATTTTCCTGATGGTGTTTGATTAATATGTTTATGTAGACAAGAAGAGCACTGAGCTACTCGTATTAATAAATGATAAATTACATTTAGATAGCGCTCACCCACAATCATCACCGTGCTCAAAGCGCTTTACAGCAGCACATTTGCCCCGGGAAAGCAACGGAATCCACTCAACTCTAATACGTCACATGCAGCCTTTAAGTTAGGCTCGAATACAATTTTTGGACAAGGACTATTGTTCATTTTAGACTCACTCTATTTTCATCATTCCACCTATGTTGGATGATGCTTATTGGCCCCCCCCCCCCCCCCCCCTCTATCATTTTGACATGGATGTATTCCTTTTTTCTTGGGGTTTTTTGTTTTCTCGGTTTTTTTTGGTTTTTTCTTGTTTTTTTTTATTCAATGTTGTTGAAACCAGCTTGACTGTGTAGCTATTTGTCTTCTCTGGCCAACATTTCAAGTTACCACAAGTTTTTTTTCAATGTGCCAAACAAACACTGAACACTTAGTGTCAAATGCATACATTCTCTTTCACCATGACACTTTTATTTAATGGTGTGAAATCATAATTTTTGGTGGTTTTTTTCTCTTATTCCAGACCCTGATGGGCAAAGTCAGCCTGACAGTGGGTCGCCTCAAGGCTGGGTCTAAAGCCTCCTCCAGGAAAAACTCTTCCCATGGTACGTCTTTGAAGAAATCGGATTCGTCCGTCAGCAACAAGTCCAAAGGCAGACATTCCAAGAGTAAGTTGCGATGATTTCTCTTTTAATACAAGATTTTTATATTTCAGGATTTTTTTAAAAATTTATGATTTCAATTTTAAATTTGAGTGTTACCTATCCATAGTAGTACAACAATGTTTCGGTGTTGGCTCTGTGTGATCTCGCCATTTTTGGGTAACGTCAGGCTGTGTTACATTGTTCAAATGCGAAGAGGACATTGAAATCATCTACCCCCAACCCCCACCCCCACCTTACACATTTCACATTGAAGCCACTTACTCTTACACATACTTAATTTTTGTAAAATGTACGTGGGTGCCACTTTTCAGGCTCATGCGTGATTTCAAGACTGATAATCTTGGAAGAATCACGTCTCCACCTCGGTTGAATGAATTTTCTTCTTTTTTTTTTTGAAAATTGTATGGCTTCAGGGCCGTGAGTTTCCATGCCAGGGCCAGCATCCATCAAAGTGAATGAGAAGAGAGATTACAGAGCAGGCCAGGATATTAAAAACATTTGGTCTTTCATGATTCATGGACCCAAGGCAGTGGCACCCTTGAAAGTACTTGCACTACACACCTTGTTCGCGCAAAAATTAAAAACTAGACACTCAAGGCAGACTCCGCCATCATTAATGAAGTAAACCTAAGCATGGCAACGGTTCAGACACCATGCAGAATGGTTGGCGTGACAATTTGTTCATTACAAAACCACAGACACTGTGCGTTTTATCGGGTCAGAATATAATCTCCTTGTGGTTTCTTCAGTTCCAGTCTTTATTTTACTGTAGTTAAAATTTATTTTCCATCTTTTGTGTAGTTTAAAATTCTAATTTTGGTTTTCTGCCATATTTTTAATGTTGTTTTTGTTTTTGCCTCACTGGGTGGCGGGGTGTGACTTTGCCTCACTGGGTGGCGGGGTGTGACTTTGCCTCACTGGGTGGCGGGGTGTGACTTTGCCTCACTGGGTGGTGGGGTGTGACTTTGCCTCACTGGGTGGCGTAACCAAAAACAAGGAAGGTCCATGATGTCTATTGATAAATAACTTATTTTCAGGCATTGAGGGAAAAATTTCATATTTGTCTGTTATTAAATTTTGTAGGCTGTTCCGAGCAAACTTTTTGTATGAAAGAGAGTCAAAATCACACTTGCCTAGCCCAATGCTTGGATTGACAAGGCTAAAATGTCGCCTTGCATGATGATCATTGTATTTTTTATTTTTTTATTTTTTTATTTATTAATTTATTTTTTTTAAGAGAAAAAGAAACGAAAAGAAAAATGTAGAGATCTGTATGTTTTTGCAAATGTGAGGCGCAATACGCAATGCAGTTATTTTGAGTATTATTTACTTTTTTGTAAAAACTATTAATCAGTCATATGTGTTTTAGAAATATGTATTACTCGCATAGCTAAGCATTATTTTTTTCTATATACTTCTGTTGGTCCTCCTGCGTTTGTTTTTGTGTTTCAGTTCAAATTTGTGTATATACCTAATTTAAATTTTTATTTTTTTTAATAATTTGTTTACTTCTTTTAATTTTAATGATTGTTTTTTGTTTTTTTGTTGGTTTTTTTGTTTTTTTGCTTCATTTTTAGAAAAACAAGGTAAACTATGTGTTGCTTTCTGTTTTAAGTTATGTCAGACCAACTTAAATGTTGTTCAAAACACACATTTCCTGACTAAAAAACCTTCCTCAAACCTGTTGTGTTGATGTCAATGTCTTGGCTGCTTCTATTACTTGAGTACTTGGCTGGTGAGAGAGTGTCAAGGTCTTCCCCTGATCTCATTTTTCGATTTCCAGTCGCTGAGATTAGACACCTCTGTTTTTGAGTGGGACAGATGTGAATTTCTTACAGTAGGCTTTGTGAGAGACAATGCTATCTATTACTTTGCTTGAAGGTAAATCTTCACTTTCAAAGTTTGTCCAAACACAGACAATGTCTTGATGTTAAGAATGTATTAAAAAGCAACGTGTCCGTTGTTACACTTACACCATCTCTAGGTTGCTTAATATGTTTTCTATCAAATCTGTCTTCGATTTCGATTTCTTTCTTTTCCTCCTAAATAGCCCATGTGCCACAGTTTTGGGTTATAGAAGATGTTACTGAGGCCTTGAAAAGATTATCTTTTTGGGACGAATGTTAAATTATATTGATGTCTTTCACGGAGAGGCTCTCTAATATTAGCATCAGTTTGTCTCTAGAGATCATTGAGTAAGATTATAATTCTCTAGAAATCATTTAGTATGATTATAAGTCTCTAGAAATCATTGAGTGAAGTTATAATTTTCTAGAAATCATTTAGTATGGTCATAATTCTCTAGAAATCATTGAGTATAGTTATAAGTCTCTAGAAATCATTGAGTATGGTTATAATTCTCTAGAAATCATTGAGTATAGTCATAAGTCTCTAGAAATCATTGAGTATGGTTATAATTCTCTAGAGATCATTGAGTATAGTTATAAGTCTCTAGAAATCATTGAGTATGGTTATAATTCTCTAGAAATCATTGAGTATGGTTATAATTCTCTAGAAATCATTGAGTATGGCTATAACTCTCTAGAAATCGTTGAGTATGGTTAATAGTTTCTAGAAATCATTGAGTATGGTTATTGATTTATTTGTGATCATGGTTTGAGCCATTGTGGGAGAGATAGTGTGTCCTTCACTGACCACAGGACAAGCCTGATGCTGGTCTATTTTGGGTTTGACTCTTTGCCCTGTCTTTTTTACTTTTTGCATTCGCGGACACGCTGTGTAAATCACTCTTCAAACTTTTTATGTATCATATATATCTTTCTTCTAGATGTCTTTGCAGCCCTTGGTGCCTGTTTGTGGGACATATTCACTGGCACTAGTATTATATCTGAGTATGGTGGATCCTTAATGGTAGATCCTAAAGGATGTGTCCTATCATCATAGAGTCATACCGTGTGTCCAAACAAACGCGTTCATCTCTCTTCCAGGTGGATAATTTGAACAATCAGAGGTCCAGTTCTCTCCAAGACAGTGTTGTCTCTCCATTGCCTGTTTTTTTGGAGTTTTTTTAAAGCAACCTACTTTCTTTGTGTTTTATTAGTGTGCTTTAACAACAATTCTTGCCTGTATTTAAGAAAAGCCAATTGGTAAAAGTACATGGTCTACGTTGTTCATTTTGTGCAAAGTATTTAAATATGTTGTATAATATTCATTTTTCTCACTTTTCAGAATGATATGATTTTAAATTTTTTTTTGTCTTTACCTCGTAGTATATTTATGTCTTTCTTTCATCTCCCACTCACCCCCTGCTTGTTTCACGCCATCTATCTCTTTCCTTCCCACTCTTTCGCCATCTCTTTGCCATATCCCTACAGCTATCACTGCATCTGCAATTATATTATTCAATGTATTCCTGTCTGAATTATAATTGTTTTGTCTCAAAGTGAAAATCTTATGGATTAATCATGTTTGATTTCAGTGAGATATTTTGGAGGAGGCGGTTTTTATTTATTTATTTTTGTTTTGTTAACATCCCATTTCGAATTCATATGGCTCCAAAAATGGAAGGACAATGACTTGAATCAAGGGCAGCCCTTTATGGTCAGATGATGGTGGGGAAAGGATGATAGAGTCTCTTCAATTTGGTTGCCAGATAAACGTCACATAGAGTCTATTCAATTTGGTTGCCAGATAAACGTCACATAGAGTCTATTCATTTTGGTTGCCAGATAAACGTCACATAGAGTCTCTTCAATTTGGTTGCCAGATAAACGTCACATAGAGTCTATTCATTTTGGTTGCCAGATAAACGTCACATAGAGTCTATTCATTTTGGTTGCCAGATAAACGTCACATAGAGTCTCTTCATTTTGGTTGCCAGATAAACATCACATAGAGTCTATTCAATTTGGTTGCCACTAATGTATCAAGTTGCCTGATTGTTAAGTGCATTGTTAGGTCACAGTTTGTTGTAGCCCTTCATAGAGAACATACTTGTCGCTTTGAGATGTTAACTCTTGTGCTCCATCTTCCTGGTTTTGGAATTCTGGTAGTGCTTTACCGGGACATTGGATTTCCTTTACAATACCACAAATTGAATATTTCCGTCACTGAGAAATTTCACAGCTGTGAAGCTGTGTGTATTTGTATAGTTTTATGAATATTCTTTTCCTCTGTTTTTTTTTTTTCTTTAATCTCTTTTCTTGAATGTGTGTGTGTGTGTTGTAAAGTTGTCTCACACTATGGTTCTCTATAACCATATCGGTCTAGTTTGTATTTTGCAATTTTGTACATTTTTTTTTCGTTGTACGGGGGAGGGGGGGGGGGGGGAATGGGGCAGGCAGCAATGTAAGCAATGTAGGAAAACGGTGTTAAGTCACTCTTTACCTCCTCATGTTGTCGTCGACTTTTCCTCCGGCACCTTTTCCATTTCCTTTTTCCTTCTCTTCTTTGCAGGTATTCCGTCATCTAAAAGCTACTAACACACTCTGGCATTTCTCAGAAACACGACTACCTGATATTTATTCATCCCCCCCCCCCCACACCCCCACCCTACCCTACACTTTAATTGTGATTGTAATGATTGTTTTCAAATTTATTGTCATTTACACAAACTTTTTTTTTTTAAAGAAAAAATGCAGCAAGTAGATTCATGCTAAGAAAAGAGTACTATCACTAAATTATCCAAATTCTTTTCGTAATTATGTAAATTTCTACATGAATGTTTTGTTTTAATATACAACCAAATGTGTCTGTGTCTCATGATCACTGAATGAATGAGAGAGAGAGGGAGACAGAGAGAGAGAGAGAGAGAGAGAGAGAGAGAGAGAGAGAGAGAGAGAGAGAGAGAGAGAG
>JARFNW010180038.1:0-17005 GCA_031763155.1 Dirona albolineata
GATGAGTGGTGTAAGTCCTCATTGGCATTTGGATCCATTTGTCATGTGCACCCTTCAGAGCTTGACATATGGCTGGTTCCTACACTGCTTATTGTGGTATAAAGGGGATTCGATAAACAACAACATTATTTGTCCCCCTTGTTGGGAGTAGATAAAGCGAACAATATACAACACTGTAAAATATGATTTAACCAGTTAAAAATAAAATAAATCATGTTATGATCGTGGTGAAAGAGTAGCCAAATAAATAAAGCCAAGGACTGTATCATTCTAATGAGTGAGTATTATATAAACTATGTGAAAAGACAAAAGTTATTATTATTCAGTTTAATCTTGTGTTCTTTTTTTTTATTCTCCTCAGAGGAAAACACCCACCATTTGTAGCCGCCATTGAGGAAGACATTTGCTCAATTATTGTATTCTTACCTCTACTCGGTTAAAGCATCGTCTAAAATTACATCTGCATTCCAGACAGACCGACAACAAAAATACGACTTTGACCAATTGAAAGGAAAGCAATAAATGGCTACTCTACGATTCACCAGACCTCCCAGCGATAACAAAATACGGTGTTTTCCAAGGACATGCTCTGATAATGACATTTTGCATTCCTCAAAATGTAAACGGAGCATTGATCATTTTCAAGCCAGGAACGTTTTCAAACATTCCCATGAAATCAAAAACAACACTCGACCCGACTCTTCGTTCAGTAACAGTATTGTCAACGTAGTCAACACGGATAACAACATGAATCGCGAACATGTCCATGATGTTGGTGACAAAACGACCCAGGAATATGTTGATGGTAAAAGCTCAACGCATTTCGCGAATAACGCATTTGAAGTTGGAGTCAAAAACAAAATTATTATCGTTCGCGAAGCCAACCCTGTGAAAGATAAATCATCAGACAGTGCATTATGTTCCTCCCTGAACACGGACGACAGTAATCGGTCTGATATCACAGACGAGGAGATAGAAAAGCTACCGGATTTGGATTATCCAAAGGGCCCCCAGAGAGCTTTAATCAATCATATCGCAATGGATGTACATGGCTCTGACAAAAACAATATCTCTGACGCCCAAGACGAGCAACAGGACCAGCTATCAAAAATAGATACTCCAACTCGTAATTTCTTGGCGAAATCCAAAAAAAGCTTCTACCAATACTTTCAGCCAATTGGTGGTACACATAAGAGACAAATTGTAAATAAAAGAATGGCAAAATTGAAAAGAAGTATCAGCAGTATCGAGACTGATGAAGATTGTACGTCCTTTTTTGGATCGATCAGAAACAGAGAAACGCGTATATACAACGACGATTTTGATGAGGAGGCAACAGACCCGATATATTTCAATGCCTACATGTCCGTCGTCGCTGACCTTCCAAATACACCTGCTCGTCGGAGCTACAATATGAACCGTGCATATTCGGCGGAATCTTTCATGAAAAAGAGAGACTCTGAAGTAACAACAAGCGATATTCGTTCGTACATGTCGATAAAAAATAGTTCATCTTGTGGAGATGGTGACATCAAAGACCGTTTACAAATCAGAAGAGGAGCTCTCGCAGAACCCGAAAAAATGCTCATAAGTCAAGAGCGCAGGGAGCGGGCAGAAAAAGATGTGGAAAAAAGGAAAACTTTCATAAGAAAAGTTTCACAATTTTTTAATTTGCGTTTACGACTTAATCGCGAGGAGGATCTCATCTGAAAAATATTATCTGAAGTAAAATGTTCATAAACCGTAGAACACAGACACAGCAATGCAATAACTTATATGCTCCCTCTTTACGGACTCTGAAGAAGTCAAAGAAACCGTTCAATTCTTAAATACCCATGTCTTTTCCCGAGATTCGCAGCTCACTGTATTCAGCAGTCACAGTCAACAAGTTCAACTTCAATAAGCTCAAAGAATTAGTTTTATAATAATGATCCTTTCGAAGACAGGACAAAGGAAATTATAAGTACTAACAATACTGATGAACTATTTTCACATTGATGTCAGTGAACGATTTGGACAAGGGAAACACAATATGTGTTTATCAAAATTCTATACCCTGCCTATGAAGAAGATAAGATACAAACTTGACCTGAAACTTTGTATGATTTTTGCCTTTGCTTCTTGTGTGCAGCAACTTTGGATAATGTCATTTGTATGAAATCGACAGTTGTATATATATTTGAGCACAATATTGGATTTGTTCTCTATGTGAATCGATTATTGTTATTACACTGAATTAATACCATTACTACTAATTATTCATATCTCTAGTCTATATACACTAGGCCTTCGAACTAAAATATCAGTCGGCATTTTTTTCAAACTTTGGACGTTTGTCGTAGGTCACTTGCCATATCAGAAATAATAACTGGTCAAGGATTGGTCAATGAAGACGTCATGGACTGCCTTCCCGGTCGGAACGTCTTCATTGACCAATCAACGTCTGTTGTTTCAAACGGCGACTGACGTAATTATGGCAAACAGTTTACTTTGTTACTCGAGCTTTACTAGTAAACGGAATGCATGACGTTTCATTTAATAACAATAACCGCTGGTCATAACTGGCCATTGTTGCACTGCTAGCTAGACCTTAGTTGAGTCCTTGGGAAAGACACTTTCTGCACGCTTTTCTTACTTGATGGAGGTATGAATAAGTATAGTAATAATAGTATGAAAATGTTGCAGTGTCAGTGAGAGACAACAAACAAGAAAGAAAACAAGATTGTCAAAAAGGGGGATCGAACCCATGCTTGCCACACCACCTTACCGACAAAAGAAAACCATCTCTCTACTACTACTGAGCTATGCCGCCTACCCGGCTATATACAGAGGAAGATATTGACAGCATGTTACTGTGTACATAATTTTCTATAACTAACTTCTTTGGAACTAACAGTTACTCAATCGTTGACATCTAGCTGTGATTCAGTGACTAATGAAAAGTTCGTCCTTCAAATTCTGAGAGATTAAACTATGTTTTATTACTACTTTGCCAATTACCAAGTAAATCAATTACTTTCTGTTTGTGTATATATATATATATATTCATACATTGATACATGATGCCTTCACTGACTTTGGAAATGTCACTCTAATATTTGTTTATGGCAATACAAGCTCGGTCAATAAATGACAAAACAACCACATCGATTTCCTTTGATTTGATTTTTTATATATATATTACCACCTTGTTTTGCAATCCTATTCATATTATCTACTATTGGCCTACGTAAAGCGTGCAACCGTGAGAGATAGGAAGAGAATCTTCTGAACAATTATTATACAGACATGACCCTTCATTTAAAAAAAATTGAATTAAAGAATGAGAAGTCACGATGGGTGCAAAGTAAAACAAATAAATTAAAAACACAGTTTTCTTAGTAAAGTAAAAATATAACCATTTATTCAGCTGTCTGTAGCACATCTAAATCTTATATCATAAAATCAAGCAACAACAACAACAAAAAGCAATGTTTGTGGGATAAAAAATATATAAATCCCCAAAACACACCTTATTTGAATAGCCAATGCACCATGATTCATGAGGGCAATATTCTTGAATCAGTAATATTCAAGCTCAATGGAATGTAGAATGCAGTCATTCAGCTATCATAATTTATACACACACACAAAAAAGGCTGAAACAAGCACAAATTTGTGTTTATTTTTCACACTCAAAAATTCAATTTTCATTAGTCCACAATCAAAATGAGTCATTACTGACCAACAAAACTATATCATATGTATCAATATATTTTATGAGTAAGCCCCAACTAAGAGACCATTAACAAATTTGTAGAAGATGAGAGAAATCTCAGGTTTATCATTAGTATTTTAGATTCACAAATGGTACAGCCCTTTGGGGTGTACAAATTAGAGCAGCAGCATGGTACTGAAACAATTATTCAGTTTTGTAAAGCATTTGGGGAAAAAGCGCCATTTCCCCCATTGTCTTGAAAGGCAAATGAGTAAATAAAATTAGAAGAAAGATAATTTGTACATTTATGGGTTCATGTTATATAAATTTTTAATTGTTTTTTATTCTTAGTCATATTCCTACAAAAGCACAGATTCTTATTTTTCTTTAAATCAATCTAATGTGGCATTATCTAATATAATATGCTAGAAAAGTTGGTCTTCCATAATAATAATAAAATACCATGAATACAGTTTCTTAAATTGATAATCAATATAAATAAATAAAATGCAAACAAACGTAATTCTTTCACTGATGATTTTCGCATAAATAAAATTCAGCACGCAGTAAAATCTTTTCTATTCAGACAATACTGGCTGACAGTTGGAAGCAAAGTAAATTTGTGCCCTTCCCATCTAATACCAAACATGCACCCAAATCAATCATGTTTATGCTAATACAGCAAAGAAATGTCACCTAGAAGTATTAAGTATTCCACTGTACTTAGTATCTAGTCCTCAAAAGGGTAATTTGATTGTCAACATGTGATTGATCAACATTCTTAATATGCAACATAATAAAATAAACTGTCTCCAATAATAATAATAATAATAATAATAATAATAATAAATAATACTTTTCGCGTGCAACACACCCTTTCAATGAGAGGACCATTGCCACATCGCTAAATAGTTTTGTGCTATATATATATGTTATTTCAAAACTATTCTACAATTTTGTGTCAGTGTCACACACTTCAAATCATACAATTTTCAAATAAATAAAAAATACAGCTTAACTAAGATTATTAATTTAGCATCACTGAGAACAGAATTTCGTATCATTTTTAAAACATCTTGTATAAATAGACCTGACTTTTATTCTATTGCAGTAATTTGACACAATTTGAAGGCATATATTTCCAACAAAATTTTATTTATATAAGTGATAATATTAATAATATATGCTGTTGATGAAGTTGTTAATGATGGCGACAACCTATTCAAAGAAATAAAAATAAGCATCATCCTTTCACTTTCACTAACAAAAATGAAAGGTTGCTTACTGTAGCAAAGAAAAATGGATTGGAAACTGAAAGAAAGTAATACTCTTACAAGGTAGAGAGATTTTTAAAGCAAAATAGAAGGAAAAAAGGTTAGAAAATTGTAAAATAAGCATTCAGACAGACACATTTAGAACATTAAAAACATGTATTATAAATTATCATAATTATATTGCAGCACACAAATCTTGAAATCACGGAAATTTCAAACAGCTCTCCGTCACCTGTTTAGATTTGTCTGCTTTCGGTGCATTATCAACAGCCAACCTGGGTATCTCAAATAATCATGTCCTAAAATTAAAATTGTGTGATCATGGATAGAATTTGATCAACTGTTGTAGGGCAAAGGGGCGAGGTGCCAAGTCCAAAGCAGACTAAAAATACAATCACAGTGCCAAAATCTTTCTCTGCCTGTAGTCAGATTCTCATTTGAACCTGACTAAATGAGGAAAATTTGTGCAAAGAGTCTTTCCCAGTGACTCAACATCAGGCCTGGCACTTCCCAGATTCGAATCCAGGACCTCAACACACAGAGCCCTGAATCCAAACCACAAACTTGATGACACATATTGCACACTAAAAGGAATTACAAAATTTTTCTTTCTTCTTTCCACATTTCCTTTTCTTTTTTCACATTTGCCGTCATCGTGTGGTGTAGAAGTTAAATAACTATCAATAAAAACTCTTCATAAGTCTCCATAATAACATATTTTCTTTCCGTCAAGTAACTTTTGATTCCCCTTACCTCTATCTACACTTTATAAAACTACTTCCCTCAACATCTTCCTTGGTATATTTTAGGGCGTCACAAATCTACAAATTTCAATAAATCAAAAATAAGCTGGCAAAAATATGCTATTTAAAGCTGTAAAGCAAGATGAAAACGTCACTCTATAATCATTAATCATTGTCCTTTGCATTTTGGCTGATTACTTTTAAAGACTGTGACTCTTGAGAATTGTAGTCTATTTATTTGACTGGGTCTGTTCCATTGAAGTAGAGGACTGGGAAGTTCCATAGGTCAGGGTGCCCTGTGTGGCCAAGTTTATGCTGATAGTCTGATTTGCTCCACTGGAACGCGGGTAAGTCATCAGAAGTGGGGCCGCTGATGGCCAGGAATGAAAGGGTCTGGAAAATGCTGGAGTTGGTCAGCTGTGAATTGGAAACAAGAAATAATATATACAATTACCATTGCTAAGTTTGGAAATAAATTGTCAAATGCAGCGCTTGAAGAACTTATTTGGCATGAAAATACAAAGTCAAGTCCATTTATCCACCATAACCAACCACACATGATCTTGGAAAGCTGTTCATTTCCAGATATTATCATTATCGTCCACACTTAACCTTACACTGAAAGCTAGAAAGGAAATTGATAAAGAAAGAAAGAAAGATTGTTACACTTCACACACTGTGCCATGATGATTATTTAAATTGCTTATGACTTTTTGTGTGATGATGATTATCTAATTCAATTACATTTTTTTATTTCTCCTTTTCTGTGTAGATATGTAATCATTTCTAATGGGTGAAATAATTTCATCATTATAATGAAGCCTAAATCTAAATAATGAAGTACTTCTGAAAAAGAGGATGTATGTTGCATTGATAATGAGGTTTGTTAAACAACATTTAAGTCTAATCTTGATGTGGTAAATGCTTCACTCGGACCCTCTTCTTGAACATAAAGATGGGTTTATAGTCTGTACCCCCATACACGTACAGGCTCACAGACTTCACATCATTTATCCCCCGGCAGGCCATGCCATTAAATATCCTTTAACTCCCTGGGGAGCATACAGTGCACCAGACTGTTAAGCTGCATCATACTGGCATACTGACAATATCTTTCTCTGCCAAACCAGGTACTCATTCACACCTGATTCAAGTCAGGAAATATTGTGTTAAAGAGGCTTTCCCAAGAACTCAACATTGGTAGCGCTGCCAGGATGCGAATCAGGGATCTTGTGATCTCAAGTCCACCAGCCTAAGCCCATGTCCACCAAAGCTATGACAAAGTTGGAGGACCATAATAGGGGGGATCAATGAACAATAACTAACACACAAAGCTGATGTTGTTATAAATGCATGACAAAGTATGAATACCACAATCAAAGAAAAAAAAGAAAAAATATTACACTTGACATTAAGAGAACAAACATTGTTGATATGAGTATGAGGCCTGGGACAAACTAAAGTCTAACCTTCATATCAGTGGCAACATGGGGACGGTGACCGAGGGCATCAAACGCA
Organism: Dirona albolineata; assembly: GCA_031763155.1. Classification (NCBI taxonomy): domain Eukaryota; kingdom Metazoa; phylum Mollusca; class Gastropoda; order Nudibranchia; family Dironidae; genus Dirona; species Dirona albolineata. The sequence goes on from JARFNW010180038.1 coordinate 7,233, forward strand.
TATTTCCCATCAATTGGGTTCAGGTCATCCCGGCAAGCGATGGCATTCTCGGCTGAGTACGGTGGTGTGCAGTTGCACCTTGATAATGGGTCGTTTTTGAAATTGTTGTACCTATGAAATAAAAATGACGAATGGAATAAGAAAATGAAGGCAATAAAAAAAAAACATGGGCAATGAGTGATCTGGCATTCATTTTTAAAAATGAAAATAATCTAGCATTTCTACATAAAAACAGGGTGGTAAATATATTAAAAACCTGTGTGACTAGTTAACGATAATTACAGCAGGTCATTTACCTTCCAAAGGCACCAGGATTTGACATTTGTCCGACCATCTACAGCTCACAAACATCTAATCAAACATAATCTATCTATCTTTAGGTTACAGGGTCTAAAACCCTATAAAGTAAATCCTACTCTTTCTATGAATCCACTTGGTCAGCAAAACAAAATTCACAATATAAATTACTTCCCTCCCCCACCCTCACTTCCTAACAACCCAGTTAAAACTAAGTGTCTTAAGAATGTGTTAAAGAATTTAGAGACACTTGTTAAATCACAGATAGTGATATTCCTGGGTCATTTGTTGACTTCTTTCTATTTTTCTTGCAATCAATAACATTTAATCTACACTGGTGTCAACACATGGCAAGTAAAGAGCCATCTTAATCACACTCCCTTTGCATCATGAAGAAATTATTTGTTCAGTCTCATCTTTTCAAAACAATTCAACATAACTGAAAATAACATTTACATATTTCCATAATGTATCACCTCATCAGCTTGGTCATTGACGTCATATCATTCACGCTTGGAACATCCCTTTTGTAAATTAATGCTCTGGGACTCTTGTCATAGGTAAACCAATCACCAAATTTCTTGACCATTCCTGGCATTCCACTCTTATTGAAGATTTCAGGGAAGTATCTATAATTAAAACAATGTATAAAGACAATTAATTCAGTTCATAGTGGGTATTTCTGAAATTATCTTAAATGTCACACACGCAATAATATTCATACTTTTTTTCAAAAAGCTACATCATACTGTGTATGTACTTGAACGTAATAATGAATTTGTGTCCTAATCATAACCTAAAATTTACAGTGTTCACCTTCAAGAAAAAAACTAATACAAATCGTAAAGTTTATCATAACATAGATAATTAAAATATCAAACTTGAAAAAACCAAATATGAAATCGGGAAATTCAATGCTACAATTATATCAATGACACTGATCATGACTTTTACTATTGCAGCTACTCTTATATTTTTACTGCCAACTTGGAAAAATAATAATACAATGAAAAGTTTATAACTAAATAAAACATTTTAATTGGATGCTTTTTTTATACTGGCATTCAAAAATTACATGAAGTTTAGTTAATAAATAAAATCTCACAGACAAAAATAATGGAAACAATTCAATTGGCTCAATGATGCTCTTTCCTATTTATGTTTTCATCTAAATAGCTGAATCTGGATACTTACGCAATGTTATAACTTCCAAAGTATCTATTTTTATACAAATTCTCTGTCATATCTTCATAATGAACAGTACCCCTGAAATAAAAAGAAACAAAATGACAAACATAAAAAAACCCCAAACCAAAACAACATATATCATTTGTTGTATTGCCTCATTAAAAGAAAAATTACAATTTATATTCATACCATACAAAGAAAAGAATCAATACAACAGATTTTTTAAACATTCCTAGGTATTCAAATACATGAATCCTTTACCAAAGGTAGATTATCAAAGCATGAATACTGTACACAATATGAAAAATAAAAATGTAACAGAAAAACCCCTACGGAATTTGCTCCAGGACGTAGAATATGCCAGGGTAAGAACTGCCACTGGCTTTGAATCTCTTGTAGTCAATGATCATCCACTGGTTATTGTAACTGGAAAGACAAAAGTTCATGGAAGTATGCACTTATTACACACACACACCAAGGTAAAATAAAACATAAATATCACATCCAACATTGGTCTAATTTTAGAAATAGCTTTATGGTGAAAGTTACTTACTGATACAAGCTGCATCAAGCCTTGCCATTTCAAACAAAACTGGCCCGATTTTTTTTCCTTGGGTACTCTATTTTGATTTCACAATATCACACACTAATTGAAAAACAATCATTTATCTATTCAAAACTACTAAGCAATATAATATACTTCTTCAATTTAAGTTCAGATGTTTAGAGGATATGCAGTGGCCAAGAAATTAAGTCCTTGCATCAACCACGCAAATGACCCAGGTTCGAGTCTAGCTTTCATGGTATTGATTTTCCTTGGGCAAGACAATGAACTCTTATTGCCCGCATTGTCGTGCTGCACTGCGGCTGACATTTTCCTTATCTCAGTCTTTTTTCTTAATAAACCCTAAATACAAAGTGCCCTGGCCTTGTGGATAAAATTAAGAAAATTTTATCATTTTATAATTTATCAAATTCAAATAAACACAAACAATGGTGTAATCTAACTGTCCCATCGGTACAAGACATTAAAATTCATACTCACGTGCCACTATTATACTGGGCAAACATTTGCGACCAGTCCTTCCCCGTGTTTGTTAGTCTGTTCGCCACCATATTACGAATTCCTTCCAAAACAGCGGAGCTACTGATATATTGATTAAGGGCAGGGTTGGAGTTACCAATAGTTGTTTCCATTGTAAGCTGTAAAGAAAAAAACATTAATCAAAATATAACAAAAATCTCTATTAGGTTGATGATGTGAGACAGCAAACACCTTTAAGAATATTCCATGAATGAAGACAACTAACTCAACTGGGATGCTCAGACCAGACAACGACAACTAATGCTAAAGATGTCACCTTTCTCAACGACCCGCTATTCTAAGTATTTATATCATGAACTCCATGAGACATAATACATGGGGAAAAGTGAAAAATCAAATAAATTTTGAATTTCTGTTCTAAAAAATCGGATTCCTCAAAACTTTATAAGGTGATCCCTAACACTGATTATAATGTATATCCATATGACTTCCATCAAAGAATATAAACTTTGCTACATCAGTTAATGGTGTTCTGTTTGTGTTGTGGTCCATTTGTACAGCTAAGCAGTGTTAACTCAAGCCCAATATCTAGCCCCTGACACAAGCAGAGGTCAGAGAAAAAAATCTGCATGTAGATACTAGATGCACCTTGCATTGCCATGTATGGTTGAAGACAAACCTAGAGCATTGCCATGTATGGTTGAAGACAAACCTAGAGCATTGCCATGTATGGTTGAAGACAAACCTAGAGCATTGCTATGTATGGTTGAAGACAAACCTAGAGACTCTCTTTGGATCAGGAATCTAGGATAAGCATTCGATCATATCGACTCAACCCAAGGTGTCCACTAATAAATGTTTATGTAAATAAATCACTTACCAAACCTGAAGATATGGCGTAAAAATCATCTCCTGAGTAGAGGACGCCGGGATAAGAAGAGAACGTCATCGCCTGACCAGGGACGAAACCTGACATTGAAAAAACATAATTTGTAAAAATTCAAAGCCATTGCTTCCAAATCTAAAAAAAATATCTAAAAACTAAAAACATTCTTTATCTTCAGTGGCTGTGTGTATGTATGTTTGTGCACATATGTGACTGTCTTCACATACGTGAGAATGGAATCTTTCAATCACTTTCATGCAATAATATGTGATTGCTAAATGAATCCCACACTTTTCATTGATTACTGTTTATATATAAATTCTAATTTATTGTATCTCTGTGACTCTTTTATTTCTAGGATGGAAATAAGAAGCTATACAAGTTAAAAAGATAAACCAACAGTAAGGTCTAAGATATTGATCGAAACACCCTGTATACTTACGCTTGTCTTGAAGAGAGGTGGAAAATTGAAAATTATATTTTTTCAAAATTCTAAGCATAGAAGACAAAGAACTCCATGTATCCTGAGCTACATAAAGGTCAGCATTCTTTGGCAACAGAGCTACAAGGGCAGAGCAGCGACCATTTCCAAGGGCACCAAGCCTCTGGCTGAGATATTGCCTGGCTTGTAAGGAATGGGGGAGCAAGGGTTGCAAGTCCTCAAGATCACCATCAACTTGGAAAAGGCTGTATGAGAGTAGAAGACAGACCAGTGTTATTATAATGCAAATCATCTGGGTTGGACTGTTTTTCCACCTGTAGTAATAAAATAAACCCATCTACACAAGGTGATTTTAACTATCAGTAGGCATCCATTCAGTCATGGAATAGGCTGTATGAAGTAGAAGACAGAACAGTTTTATTAATGCAAATCATCTGGGTTGGACTTTTTCCATCCATAGTAATAAAAATAAACACATCTACACAAGGTGATTTTGACCATCAGTAGGCATCCATTCAGTCGTCGATCACACAGCTCCAGTGAGTCTAATTCATACTTGGCAATCGTGCAACTCTGGCCACTGGCCTTGTTGGTTTCCATCAAGATAATATGTCAGAAGAAGGCCATATAAGAAACTAATTATTCTTTATTTGTCCAAGACTTCATTTTCAATTTTGGGGAGTAGCTATCCCCTGATTATTATTTGTTGTTTACCACATGGCCTTCCACTATAAATGGTGGCAAAAAATAATGCGTGTCATACACACACTTTTCAGGGTTGATTTCAACAATGCATTGCATGTGAAACAAGTTTTGAGAATCAAGAGCTAGGTTTATTCAAGAATAAAAACAATGAAAATTAGAAAATACATATATATCTAAAATGTGACACTTATTAATTTCAATCTCTATTAAAATAAAAAAAACTACTTACTAGACACTAAGTAAGTCAATGTTAGTGTTGAGTATTCCTGGATTGTTTCTATATCCGTCTTGTAGACCAGCAATTTGCTCAAGGAACAGCTTAACCTGAGGCACAGTTGTAAGACAGGACATAATGATGAGTTTGCTATTTGAGGTCTGACACAAACATAACACACATACATTCAGAGCCTTTCTTCTAAGATCCTAGTATACACTTTTACAGGCACAATTAACAGTGACATGCCCCTATAATTTTCACACAATCTTGCTGCTCCGCTGTTATGTATTGGGTAACTATTGCACTTCTCTAGCAGTCTTCTGGAAGTCTTCGTTTTTCAAAGCTAACTGACCATATTATCGTCAATAGTAACTTATCAGCTCCTATTACTTGACACTGTTATTTTCTTTTTTCATATTGATTATTTCTGCCATTATCATTTAACTTTCTTGTGGTGTCATTATTATTATTATCCTCATTATTGCAGTATGATTACTTAATGCTCTGTTGTAACAATTCAATTAAAATCTCCTAATATCAGTATTTCTTGGTCTGGTCTAGCAATTTCAACAGTTTGTGTAATAGATTAAATAAATCATCTTTTTCCATGCTACAATAATCTTGATATCCTTTCCTTTTCATTATTCATTTCTAATAGTCTTTCATTTATACAATTATAAAACAAAAAGTCATACAAGTCATTTGTCATTAGTAAGGCTACTCCCGATTTAGCTCTGAGGTCTGTGCTAACTCCTGAATGAATTAGTGCATGACTATGAAAACAATAAATGCCCTGTCCGCCCCTTTTAGTTTCATTTAGACCTAATATTTCTCCTTTGGACTTCTCTAGTTCTTCAATAAATTTTAATTCCTAAGATCTCACATTCCACGATCCAATATTCATAATCCGTTTCATTGCCAGGATTTGTTCTATGGATCAATCTTTTATTTTTCATAAAATATCTTCTCTGAATCATTTCGTACAGACAAGCAGTAGATAAAGATACTTTATTTCATCCCCGTGGGGAAATTCTTCGAGCACACAAGAATAAAAAGAAGCTGTCAAAAAGTAAATAAATCCAATGTGTCATTAAAGAAGGGATCAAAGATACAAAGTTACAATGTACAACAAGCCCAATGCACCCAGGTTAGGTAATGAGGCTGCCATCTCTAGACCCTGACAGGCCCTGGAACTGCTTGGTCCAGATCTTCTTTATAAGATGGGTTCCATCCGAGGAGGATTCCCATCCTTGTTGCTTGGGAATGATTACAAGAAAGTCAACAAAACGTTTGTAGTTTATCCGTCACAATATTCTAAAACATTAGCGAGAGAACATTGTGAGGAATAAACTATTTGACTGTAAAATAGTCAACCAAATTGAGGAGGAAAAAAATATAATAGAAAATTAAATACACCCTTTCAAACTCACGTGGTACCAGTAAGGATCATGATCAGCTTTTGACTTGATATTTTCCTTCATCCAGGCCATGTTTTTGGTCAAGAATTCATTCAATGCTTGACAAAATTTTGACAATGGTGCATCACTGGGACACAAATAAGCCAAAGTGTTTGACCAATGCATGTCTATCATGTACCTGGGAAATAAATAGAACAATCATCAACATATATGTTGGTGTTCAAAGATGACAATTCAATCGGAGACAATTTACTGAATGACATAAAAACATAGCTAGCTAGCTATACCTTGTGACTGAGACATTAGCTTGCCTTCTAATTATACGTGGTTGAACAAACCTTCTTTCATCTATTTACTGAAATTTGGCACCCCTGGTTGTGTTACAGTGACAACATCCCTTGATCTCCAGGAAAATTATTTCACTAGGCATAATGTTGTGCAATTCATTTTTTAAAAAAAATAAAAAAATCTCTGTGTGTGTGTGGTTTATGTAAAACGTAGATATATAGATCCTCCAACTTGAGGGGTCTTTACATATAATGAAGTAGAAGATCTTAAATTCAAATTGAGTGTGATCATCAATATTTCTTATTCTTTTATTTGATACTTTTATGTGTCATTGTCATGGAAATTGTCATTGAGGCAACTGGTCATTAATCCCAGTAGTAAAACACGACCCCATCTCCGGTTAGGTATAAATATCATCAACATGTGATAACTTTGTCAATTTCAAGGGTATGCATCAAATTAATTTAAAAAACCCAAAATAATTTCATCATCTCGTTGGAAAACCAACACACATTTTCCAAACTTTTTAAATTACTCAAAACCAGTTCAATTACACTTCAATTTCAGTCATTAGAAAAACCAAACTGCAATGACATAGCAACATGTTTAAGTTTAAGTTCATAATATACACATTTATGTTGTGTTTGTCATTATAATACATCTTAAAATTTGACACATGAGCTACTTGCAAGAACAACCCCCCCCCCCCCCAAATAAAACAAAACCCAATACAAAAGAAAACACACACACACTGCCTTACAAACACTTAAAAGATTTATACATGATCTTAAAATTTGACACATGAGCTACTTGCAAGAACAACCCCAGATTTCTACAACTTTACCTGGTAATCTGTCCTTCAACGAAACCAGCTGCATAAGCTTGCTGGCTGCTGGTATATTTATAATTTGGGCCAGCTCGAGTGATAACATCGAGATTAGCCCATCTGCAGAACAAGAAAATTGAGTATTTTATTACAAAAAAATCCAATTAGTATCAGGCTCATTTCAACAAGGAGGTACAAGTATATAATTATATAAAAAGGTCAGGTCCATTATTCCGTTTTCATGCAATTTAGACCTGTAGATCAGAAAAAATATATTTAGTATTGCTTTAGGGGCCAGGTCTGAATCCCTAGATAAGTGCCAAATAAATGTTTTTAGGTGACAAATTTCAAGCAGCACCTGTGATTTAAATTGGATCACTAGCTTAGATTTTGACATTCTTCAATACCTCAAAGAAACGTGGGCATAATATAACATTCATGAGATCATGAAAACTACTAAGATGGCACGAAACCAAGGGCAGAATTGTGTTGTCAATAGGTGGAATTGGCTCTCAAAGTTAAAGGCCCAAATACTTGAGCATTGGCCAAATCTTTAAAAAAACCAAAAAAAACCATAATGACCCATTTTTATGCTACCACTGCACCTTCATGAATAACGTACACTACACGAATAATATTCTACTTTGTTGCAAGCTGATTTGAAACGAAAGCAACTGATTTCTGCGTTGTATGCACAAAAAAATACAGTGCAATCTGGAAGTAAATATTTCCAGGTCAAGATCTTTACTCACTGTCACTACAGTAATACTTGCATGCCTCTTAGTTAGCTCTAATTCAATTGAAGCTGTATTAGGCTACCCTTCTGACTGATATGTGACAATTCATTCATCAAAGTTATAACTATTTGATAATTTTTTAAGCGGTTATTATCATCAATTAGCCTATCTAGGCCTAGTTTGTTTTTAAAACTGTTAACATCTTTTGCATTTTTACACAGTTTTCGGGAAAGTTATTCCAATTGTATTAAATAAAAATCCATTGCAATTTAATACATAAATATATGTAAACCATGTGTATTAATAGTAATGTCGGCTTTAGATTGAATCATAAATTTATATACTTTTATTTCATTAGAAATGATTCTTTGCACTGAGCAATACCCAAACCTATTTTACAGAGAAAAGGATAAAAATATATATATTTCATGTTAATGTGGTTACAGTACAGATTATCATTATCATGCTAGTTAGAGTACGAGTACAAACACCATTACTGAAAGACACTTGTTTTAGACCTTTATCTTAACATTTACTACCATCCCACCCATTCATAGTTTATTCTCTTCCACCATCACTCACAATCACAATATTACCATTTGAATTTATTGATATAATAAATATCATTTTACTTTATATTTTTTGTTGTTTTCATTTTTCTTTTCAATATGTTGATATCATGATCTTCATCACTATTACAGTATTGTATCATTACTTTCTGAACCACATCTTTGACTGTTATTATTCATACACCTTCGTTCTCCCCTCCCTCCAAACCCATCCACCTTACACTTACCGTCCTTTAAGCATTGAATCAGTAAGTCTAACACCTCCACCTCCCTTTGTGTCCCCCACTTTGGGAGGTTCTCCCATGCAACCTACCTGTGTAGAGCGACTCCCCTCCCCTTATTTTCTGAGTTTATTAACAGATGAAAGGAAAACTTGAATATCTTACAGTTAAAGTTAAACTCATAATATAAAGTTAAGACTTTGAGTTAGGAGTCTTTTCTGAATTCTGAATCTTTATTTTTATCTCTATCTATGTCTATAGTCCATTCCACATCCTGAGCACACAGATTGAAAATTCCTCCAATGTTACAAAATGTGGTGCATGATTTTTTTGCATATATAATGGCTCATACTTTAAGCAATGTTATGAGTCATAGTGTATGATTTTTGAATTATGAGAAGACAAAGGCCAAACAGTTCCATCACAAAATGGCGAATTCCCTTGATCTTTTTGGCGTTTGTAATATAATCAGACTAAGGATGTTTACACTAATAATTTAATGGTGTGACTAGTAAAGTGTGTTAATGTCAACACTGCTTTTGTACTTATTGACTTTTGTGTGATTTGCTATATATATATATATATATATATGTCATTTTGATCGAGTGTGCCTGCATGAGTGATTGTTCACACTTATCTCGTGAAAAGTGACACCCAGAGCTAGCTGTTCCAATATTAACAGCAGCTTGCAGTGCATATATTATAGACGTCTATTTGTTTCTGTAAAACGTCAAAGTCAAAGTGTCGACTCATTCATTATAATTACAGACCCTTTATCTTTTTACGTCGCTGATAATCCAAATACAAATATGTTTCTCTGCCAATTAAAATGTATATAAAATTATAATTATCATTAAAATAATACATAGCATTTATATAGCGCATATTCATGACCAGGTCGTGCTCTATGCGCTTTACATGAATTTAGACAGCA
>JARFNW010180147.1:0-17004 GCA_031763155.1 Dirona albolineata
ATTGGGGCGAACCATGTCCGTGATTGGGGCGAATCACATCCGTGATTGGGGCGAACCATGTCCGTGATTGGGGCGAATCACATCCGTGATTGGGGCGAACCATGTCCGTGATTGGGGCGAATCACATCCGTGATTGGGGCGAACCATGTCCGTGATTGGGGCGAATCACATCCGTGATTGGGGCGAACCATGTCCGTGATTGGGGCGAACCATGTCCGTAATTGGGGCGAAGCTAGTCACTGTTTTTAAACATCTGTGACTGGTTTAATATACCCACAATGCATTTGGTTTTACTCTTATCCAAGAAGGTTAGAAGAAATAGTGAGTTCACTAGGGTCACGTGACCGTGAATATTTGACTCCGTTCGCCGCTGTCAAACTGGGGTCAACTGGTGTTTGTTTACGTCAGTAAAAAGGATGGAAACAAGGAGGTTCTTGGATTGAAACGAATGTTGTTTCGGGCTTTAACGCTATTGTAGACACCTTTGTTGGATAAAACTGGCATGGGTAAGTTTATGTTAAACATTCCTGTCACCTTTGATAGGGTCTGAAATAATAATTCTTTGTATATTTAACCGGCAGTGGGAGTATCTGTCACTCGTCTAAGTCTAAGTCTAAGTACTACTATACTATAATAGTCAAGGCTAGTCTGAATGAATGTATAGTAGGTCGTTTTAACAGTAACTAGATTCAGATTGGCTAGAGGTTTTACCCAGTCTATTTTTTATAGATACCCAAAAAGTTGTGTCCTGCCAATTTTCGAAACTGTAACACCGCATGACAGTTCTGAGTCATTGGAAGTCGAAAGTAAATCTCCTGTTGATTCAAGACTTCCACCGGTTTTAACATCAATAACTAATCTAGATTTAGATCTACAATGGTGAAAACATGCGTTGTTTATGGCTGTAAATTGTAAAGTTCGTGATGACAAAAGTCTTGGGAGAAGCTTTCACAGGTGAGTTAATTTTCTTGTTAAAAATCTATCTCATCCACATTATTCATTGGGTATTACCAATTATTTATTTATTGTGATGTATCTCTTGCAACATTAGGCCTACAAGTCTACACATTACTTCATTGTTTTGCATCTTATAATATTATTTGGATTTTTTTTGTTTTAATGGCTATGTCAATTTCTGTCGTGATATTTAAGAACTAATTATCAACTAAAAGCATTTGGAGTAGCTCAGTATGGTGTGCTTTCTCTTACTTAGAATATTTATAAGGCCTTTAAATCGATAATGCATTGGTGTCAGGGAAGCAGAAGGAAAGGGATGTTATATAGTAAGATGAAATTATTTCAATCTGCTAGTTGTGAATGTCAAATTCCAAGTATTACTACAGTGTCACAGTATTGATTCCTTTTGCAAATATATATTTTTATATGTTATGTCAGATACCTTTAGAATCACTCAGCGTTACCCTTTTCAGCTTTCCATTTTACAGGGCAGAAATTTGTCACCAATGGATCAAAAATTGTAACCGTAAAGAGGAATCGACTGGCAAAGTATGGCAGCCTACTGTATATTCTAGGATATGCAGTGACCATTTTTTGACAAGTGAATTTAAAACAGGCACTGCTATAAAGACACTCAAGGAAGCTGCTGTTCCATCTGTATTCCCTGACTATCCCCAAAACCAAAACCAAAAGATTACTCCAAAGAGACCATCGCCTATAAAAAGAGGCTCACCTAAGAAGCGTCCTCATGATGATTCAAAAGTAAATCCTCCTGCATGTGAAAAATTCATAACAGCAACTGAACATAATTACTGTTGGCCCAGTTTGGAAGCAGAGTTAGTAAAAACTAGGGAAAAATTACCCAAGAAAAATGAGCAGTTGAAGAAGATGAATAAGGGAATCTAATATATGAGGCATAAATTAGATAGAAGGGATAAAAAGATTTCAAAACTTCTTGGTGAAATGCAAAGCAGCAAAATGTTGTCTGAACAACAGTATGACCTATTGAAGTCTAATGTTGATGCAGATACATTCACACTACTTGTAAATGAAATGAAAGCATCTTCATCCAGCCAACATGCCATGAGATATTCAGACGCTTTGAAATAAATTGCTGTTACTCTACACTTTTACAGTAGTCAAGCTTATGATTATGTCTGAAAATTTTTGTCCATACCACACCCAACAATCATTCAAAGATGAGCTGCATCACATGAATGTAACCCTGGATTTTTGACTGAAGTGTTAGAGATACTCAGATCAACAGTAAATGAGGATACCAAGGATGTTGCGGTAATGTTTGATTGTATGCATTTGAAGAAAGGTTGTACATATTATGATTAAACAATCGAAAAGTCATTTTGGGGCAGTCAATTTAAACCATTTAAGTGTAGATGATGATGATACTCTTGCAGGACAGGTACTTACAGTGATGTTTGTCGGATTGAGGAAACATTATAAACATCCAATTGGATATTTCTTGATCGACAAAATATCCTCTGATACACAATGTCAGATAGTCAAGGACTGTCTCATTTTGCTAAGTGAAAGTGGACATTCAGTGCACGCTGTTGTTTGTGATGTCAGTTACACATAATATCAAACCACAGCTCTGCCTTCAGTTGTAAATTAGATCCAACCAACATGAAAAGTACCTTTGATCATCCTCTTACTTTGGAACCTGTATTTTTCATCTTTGATGCTTGCCACCTCATAAAGAATATTAGAAACTGTTTAGGAGATATGAACGTTCTCAGGCTTGGAGAAGGAGAAATCAAGTGGGACCACATAGTCAGACTAGATTCACTATAAAGATTAGATAACCTAGTATTAGCAAACAAAGTTAGAGCAAAACATGTATATTTTGAAAAAAATATGATGAATGTTAAATTTGCCGTCCAAACAATTTCAATTTCTGTTACCAATCAATGCAATTTACTTTTGAGGGATGACTTGGCTTTACCAGATTTTATCGGCAGTGGTGCTACAACACAATTTGTAAGAATTTTTGACAGAATACTTGATTATTGTAATTCCTCCAGCCCCTACGGTAAGAAAACAAAAAGTCCCATGATGAAAATGAATTTGGCTGTTAGGAAGAGAGACATCCAGGAAGCTGTTTATTACATTTTAGAACTAAAGGATCAAACAGGAAAACGTATCACTGAGGGTAAGAGAAAAACAGGTTTTATTGGATTCATCTGTACTCTGCAATCCATTCTAGGACTCTGCAAAAGTGAGTGATAGGTACACGTTTTTCATCACTTATCGTTTGTCCCAGGATCACTTGGAAACCTTTTTTAGTAGAATTCGTCGCAAGAATGGGTGGAACAACAATCCAAAACCTGCTGACTTTAAATGGGCTTTAAGAGCGCATCTGTTAAAAAATGGAGTCCTACCATCCAAAAGAGCCAACTGCATACCCATTGATGAGCCACACCATAAGCTCACAAGAGAGGACGATGCCTCCGCAACAGTCAGCAATAGTAAGGAATTGAGTACCTTCACACAATTGCTCACAAAACCAAGCATTTTTCATGACCAAGCCCTGTATTACATCAGTGGCTTCATTTCCCGGAAGGATGCTGATAGAACAGACTGCTCCGAATGTTCCCAATCCCTACTTATGAAGAGCAGAGGTAATGAATATTCATCATTCACAGACAAGTCATCAAGAGGAGGATTGATCACGTCTAATGACATGTTTTTAGTCATTAAGGAGGCAGACAGACATCTCCGACACCTCATGTCAAAATGAGTTGCCAAAGGAGTAAACAAAGTGTTGGTCCCCACGCTTACTAAGCTCGTCCTTGAGGCCGTTGGGTGTAACGTCTTTCCAGATATCTGGAACCACACTTTGGAAATTAGTAACCTGGAAACAGAAGTCAGTCATCTCAACCAAATCATCAAAGATGCTGTAAAAGTATTCCGCTCAATAATCGTTCATCACCATGAAAAAATCATAACAGACCGATACATTTTCAAGGACTTAGGCACAAAACGCCACAGGCTGACGAAAACAGTGCTTTTTTCTGCACCAGTACGTGTCATGCGAGTTGACTGTGTCTGCATTTATTTTTTGTCTGACATCTTGATAGGTAAGCAGTCTCATTCTCATCACTTGTTTTCTCAGGACTTGTTTTATGCTTCTTGTCCTTTTTTTGCCTGACTACTCCAGCTGTACTTCTACTACAAATGTCGGTGGTGCACACATCAATCTCCAACTTAATATGTTTACGCAAAAGTTTTAGAACAGTACGGTGTGAAATTATTTCGGTTGACAAAAGCATTGTCAAGGTATTTTGTAATACTGCCTCTGGAGTCTAAATATTTTGTTTTTTCAAAATGAAACGAGGTTTAATAAACAGTTTTGTTACTTTTTTCCCATCAAATCTAACTGACAGGTCTTTTTAGAATGTATTACAAGTGACAAAATATCGGCTCATTCATACTTTTCGTACTTGGGAATAAATGGCATCGCGTCACTGGTTACCGCTTTTTGTGACCCTAGTTGACAACGCTGTCCGCCATGTTACTTGTCACGTCGCGTTGTGTCGCTCAACGTGAGAGTGAGGGGTCCATTTGTTCTAAGGTTCTTGGTTTAAACGCAATTTCTTTGGGTTCTGTTTTTTTGTACTAGTGTTTATCACCACATTACAGATTCGACGACAGTCTATGCAAAGTAAGTGTTAAAAAAATTTAAACAGGCTATCTAATTTAGTTTACTGGTTGTGAATTTATTTGTGAAGCATATCAATTTTAGATTTTTTGTGAAAACAAGTAGCAACCAGAATGTATTAGGATAAAAAACTGGTGGTAATGGAAGGGTTAAATCACTGGTTATCGAAACTGCATACTTTTCAAGTAATTTTGAATGCCATAATGTTTAGCATGCTTTCAATCTAGCTACATACATTAAGGCATAGACACATGAAATGATAAACAAATTGTGAATAAAAATAAAGTTTCCTTGATCTGTTTATAAACAATAAACACTTATTATACTCTAATAAATTTGCTTGAACAAAAACAAAAATGAGTAGACCTACTTCATTTGCAGGCAGATCTTTGAAGAGCTCCGGCTTTATATTTTCATATTCATAGATACTGCTTGCCCTGGCTCCAAAAGCGGAGAGAGTTTCCCACATGAAGCTCCCAAAATTATAGACATCCGTTGCCTTTGAGAAATTTTTCTCTTTAATTAACTCTGGAGCAGCCCTGAAAAATTGTGAAATTAAGTAAAATCTAGGTTATGTAGAGAAGTGGAACATTTAATAATAGAGAGTTTTCAAAACCACAACGATCTTAAAACAAATAACAAATCATCTGATAATAGGCACACATATTATTATCATTTTAAAATCCAAATATGTTTAATGCTCCAAAGGTAAAGGTAAGGCGCTATATAAATGATCTTATTTATATTATGCTGACCTTGGAATCATGAACTCTGGAATATCAGGCGCATTTTGGTCATACACCTGGTAATTGTTTTCCACTGCTTTATTCATAAAACCCAAAGACAAAATGTGTACCTGAGAAAGAGCGTAGAGAGCATTTAAAGTACCGTATATCAATATATATATATATATATATATATATATATATATATATATATAAAATTATAAAAAGCCATTCTTAAAACAAATATTACATTAATATATAAAATGAAAGAACAGGAGTAAGCTCTGATGATTGACTGACAGTAGAAACAACATGCTCATAAAATTCAATCCCGACTTTTGGCAGTCTATTTTCTATTCTTGTCTGCTGTCTCTTTATTGTCAAATGATAGCTTTCCTTCACTAGGATTTGATCCAACATAATATTTTAAACTTACTTACTCCTTTTCTGATCATAGCATTTATAATGTGAACCATCTTTTCTAGACCTGTGATGCAATAGATAAGTGGTTTGCCATAGACACTGGCAACCTGCAGGACTCATACAAACTTCGTCGGGACGTTCAGTGAAATAAGTTGCCTGAAAGAGTGACCACCGCGCGCCTATAAAAGGCTGGAGTCACTATTCAATCTTTGTGGAGCAGGTAAGTGTCAGTCACTGCATCCATTAATCAAAACACTTTCATTCAGATGCAATTAAAATACTGTTGGTTTTTGTTTGTGGTTTGTTTCGTTTATTGCATTGGCATCTTAGTCATGTTGGTAACAGCCGTTAAATAAGGTTGCCCTTCTTTTCAATACATATATCAATTTACTTCACTCTAACTAACTACGTTTGGTTTGAATTTGGGCTGTGATTTCAATCTTGCCATTTTCAAATTGAGATTGCATAAAAACTTACAGTCCAGTCTGAATATATCGACATTGGTGGGACCATCAAAACTATGTCGAAAGAAGAGATTACATAGCACAGGGTGTTTCGATACCTTAGACCCCCCCCCCCCCCCCCGGCCAGCCAAATTCAGCATCAATAAAATGAAACAAATGAAATAGGTTTCAACAGTAATTATTACTGATCTCAAATCCCAAATTTCATTCATCTATTACAATATTTAATATGTCCACCGCCACTTTTCTAACAGCATCCAAGCCCTCGGGGTAAGACAAAATGAACAATTCAGTGTTGAATTTCAAGTCACCCAAAATACTTTGGAGTTCATGACGCCTTTTCGGCTCTGTCTGTTCATGATTAAGCGATAAAGGACATTCATCGTTTCCAAAGCAATCCACGACAAAGCCCTGTGCATGACTGCTATTGCATCGCAAGCTCGGCTAAAAGCACACAAAGTGGATTTCTTTCATCTAGATGCTGTTAGAAATGTAGATGTACTAAATATTGAAATAAATGTATGAAATTTTGGATTTGAGATCAGAAATAATCACTGTTGAACCCTATTTCATTTGTTTTGTTCTACCTATTCTGAGCTTGACTGGACCGGGGGGGGGGGGGGGGGAGGGCTGCGTCGGGTGTCTAAGGTATAAGGTATCGAAACACATTGTACATACTATACAAGTGTTGTTGGATATAATTTTGATGCCCTGAGTTTTGATCGAACTTGTATTGATGCAATTTTAGCAAGTATCAATTCAAACGTTTGATCAAAACGAGTGGGATGAAAATTATAACCAGCAACACCAGTGTTGTATTTATTTCATACCACTTGACCAATGATTTGAACCTAATAGCTGAACTGACCATCTCCATGGTACCATTCTGTCTAGCCGCGAAAATATTCCCCATAGTATTGAGTTCATTTCCAGGAAAAAACAGAAGAAATATACATGGTACCGGTAATTGAAATTATTTGCTCACTGGGGATGCAAAAAGAGCCAAAAAGAAGAAAATATTGTTTTAAAAATGTTGTACATCTCAAGTATATCCCATAATTTCAAAAAATAAAAACAAACACATTATATAGAAAATATATTTTCACAATATTATAAAGACTACGTGAAAATTTCCAATTAAAAGTAGATTATAATAATAATGTACATTTATATATAGCGCTTATTCACGATCATCACCATGCTCTAAGCGCTTTACATTAACACGTTTTCCTCGGGAAAGCAGCAGAAACACTCAACACTTAATACGCCACACGCTACCTGTCAGGCGCGATTACAATTTTTGGACAAGGACAAATGCTGCTTACAACCGATTATAAGAGTTTTGAGATACAAAAAAATTATCCTATCCTGATTCACCTTTAAAAAATTGACCGTAACAATATCAATAGAATCTACAAATTAATAAGAAATAAAAGTCTTACTTTTCTCGGCATCATTTGCTCCACATAAACAGCTGCAGGATATAGGTCTCCAAGAATCAAGTCCATACTGGCTAGTCTGCTCAAGGTCACAGCCACTTGGAATATGAACTCCATTAAAGATGACACTGATGTTATTCTCTCATCAAGTGCCAAAGACAAAAGTGAATCACTTTGCATGGGAAGGGTCGTTGCCTGAAAAATAATGCAAAACTTTCACTCAGCTCGGGACTAAGGTCTTTCTTTCACTGTGTTTTATGGGTGACTTCGTATGTGAATGTGAGGGTGAGAATCGGAATAGTAGATCAAGTGAAGTGACCAATTTTAGAAAGTGGATAAGTGGAAATGGCAGAATCACATCACGATTTAAGCATGATGCAGTTTTACCTCATACCCATCATCATGCTTCAGCCCAGAAAGCCTTCAGTCCAGATGTTCGCACATTAGACTTTGACGTTCCGACAAGATGGCGTAAACAAAAGTATTAGATGGAAGGAGAACAATAGGCTCCACCCTAAGAGCATGATAAAACAATCACCTCTGAGAAAAATTCCAGCAAAAAAAATAAAAATTACTTGGGATTCCATGCCAAGCCAAGGCATCTCCAGTCATCAGACTAAGCCAGCAGTTAAAGATTCTACTCAAAACCTATTCAAGCTGTGATTCATTTTCAATTTCTCCATGGAACTTAGTATCTTATTAACAGTAAATTGATAAAATAGTAATGTAATATATGCACTAAATAATACTCAGTATATTCAACAAAACTTTTTAAAAGTTACAAAAATGTTAATAACAGCCTCTGAACACAAACATTACTGCATCAAAACAAGAAAAAAATTTTTCTCCAGAAAACAAAATGTTAACAAAAAAAAAAGCACCCCCCCTTCCCATCCTCAAAAACGTACCAGACACTGATGTGAATCTTGGAACTTAAGCATCTTTATGGTGTGGAGTAATGTCATTGTCTTTCTCAACTCTTCTAATTGGAACAGTGAAAGAGTCGCTGGGGGCATTTTGTAAAGTACCCTCTCAAAGAAGAGGTATTGACCACTCTGTAAACGAGAAAGAAACCGAGGCACACACAATAAATCAAGGGTTTTAGGGGGAAAACAGGAAAACTTGATAATGTGGTTTTTACTTTAATATCAGAAGCCTCTATATTCTGTACTTAAGCATTTGATTTAGAATTTTTGTTTGTAATACTCTATCTATATTAATGAATTAGTTAAGAATTTACTTTTTATCTCTATTTTATGAATACATTGCAATTTGATCTGATATGTCCCAACATGGATGATGTAATCAAAGTGAAATTTATGATTATTGGAATCGTTATTTTCCATCTCTATTATTAGATCTGGATCTCAAAATCGATGCATCTAACTATAGTAATGGCACACAACTCTGGCGGGGACAGGACACCGGACAACGCGACACTTGCAGCTTGAAATTGATGTGATATATGCTATAAGAGTGTAAGAGCAACTATTAGCTGCACACTTGTAACCGTTTCTGGTCAGTTAGAATTAATCACCAATGACTGACAGACCAAATCAAGCTGCTAGTGCCACGTTGTCCAATGTCCTGCCCCGTACGGAGTCGTGCCACGTGGTCCAATGTCCTGCCCCGTACAGAGCCGTGCCACGTTGTCCAATGTCCTGCCCCGTACGGAGTCGTGCCACGTTGTCCAATGTCCTGCCCCGTACGGAGTCGTGCCACGTTGTTCAATGTCCTACCCCGTACGGAGTTGTGCCACGTTGTCCAATGTCCTGCCCCGTACAGAGTCGTGCCACGTTGTCCAATGTCCTGCCCAGTACGGAGTCGTGCCACGTTGTCCAATGTCCTGCCCCGTACAGAGTCGTGCCACGTTGTCCAATGTCCTGTCCCGTACGGAATCGTGCCAGTGCCACGTTGTCCAATGTCCTGCCCCGTACAGAGTCGTGCCACGTTGTCCAATGTCCTGTCCAGTACGGAGTCGTGCCACGTTGTCCAATGTTCTGCCCCGTATGGAGTCGTGCCACGTTGTCCAATGTCCTGCCCCGTACGGAGTCGTGCCACGTTGTCCAATGTCCTGCCCCATACGGAGTCGTGCCCCGTCACTAGACTATGTTTTGAACCAATCTTACACTGTAGAGTTAATTTCATAAAACAGTTTTATAGCAATAGCACTCTTGCTTTGAAAGATCTGAATCTATATCTGAACAGTGATTTGCAAAGGGCAAGGAGTTGCCCATCTTTATACATTTTTCAAAAACAATGTTCTAAGAAATATATCATTATTGAGTTCCAAATGCTGTTTTTAAAATAACCAGTGAATACAATTTTCAATATTGTTTGGTATATTGTTCCAATTATTAATAGTTATTGGGTAAAAGCTAGTATTTGTATATGGTGGTCCCACAGAATGGTCTAAAGGGATTATTATTGTGAGGTATGGTGGTGTGAATTGTTTCCTTTAAGAAAATAATCAACTATTGTTATGGTGATATTGTGTCCTTTAATAAATTTGTATTATGGAAGAAGTTTTTCCTTTCTCAGATCAATCTGCATACATGATTATGTGACTTGAGTGAACCTATACGTTATACCTGGTTACTTATACTTTGTCTCTCAAAGTGGTTGTCTTGGTACTTAAGTACTTAAGATTTAGGAAATATTGGCACCAAAGGCGAGGCTATGGACAATCTATCCAAATTGTTATAGGATTTCTTTTCATTTTAAAAATAATTCCAAACAATTTTGTTACATGGGCACTTGCATGCGTCGTCACTTGAAGTAGCCATACCTCATGTAGGAATTTTGTGAACCTGCCTGACCCTCCCCCCTCCCTCTAGAATCAGATATAAAAGGTGATAACCATAGGAAATTAAAAACATTTTGTGTTGAGAATGCTAACATTTGCACCATCTAAATACCCTGAACCTTTTGGGGTGCAAATGTACTTCATAGTAGTTATAAATACATAGAGAAAGTCTTGAGAATCTGAAGATAAAGAACATAAAAAAACCAATACTGTGTCAAAATGAAATGGTATTTTCATCCCAAACTAAGCATTGTCGTAAATTCTAAGGTTACCTAGGACCATTTACCATCTTGGATAGATAAGGAATAAAAACCACATATTTCCTTCAGCAAAGGGTGTTGGCGAAGTGAATATAATGACAAAAACTAATAGATCTCATTGTTAACCTTTACCGCCACTTAAAGATCTAACTGACCCACTCCATGATCATATCCAATCACTGTGTCTTTGAATGAATACATATATCCTCTTGAAACTCTCAGTGTGCTTGCTTCAAACATTTTCCGAACGGCGTGAGATGTTGTTTGCTCAGTTTTATCAAACATTTTTTTAATGAATTGTTTTTGTAACAATATGAATTTCATAGCTCATTCACCCGTGATTCTTTTTGACCCAGTGACACGCAAAGAGAGATTTGTAAGGCCCTGGGTAAAAAAAAGACCCACGAGTGGCGATTAGGGTAGGTGATAGTGATAGTGAGTGGCGGTAAAGGTTATGAGTAAAAATTAATGCATTTGTTTTACGACAACTGTATTCAAATCACACTACTGTTCATGTTTTAGCTATGAATAGAATTTCAACACCAACCAACCATTTTGTATCGCGACAAGGTATCAGAGATAGCGCATTTATCCATATTTGTAATGGACATTTTAGCCAATTCACTCTCCATTGTTTGGGGGCCTGAAAAGGAACCGAAGGAAATTATAAAACAGTGTAACATTATTTTAAACAAATAGGAATTAATTTATATGGTTAAACATCTGATTAAAACAGAAACTCATGGATTTATCTTCTTTTTTTAAAAAATACTGAAGAAGTCTTTTGACATTTTCATATGTTCAAAGTTTCAAATGAACAATTTCATGATAAGATGGCACAAACACCAGATACAAAATTTCAATGTACTTAATTGAGATATCATTTTATTCTAATAATTTCACTTATCATTATCTAAATTAAAAATTAAAAAACCCTCAGAGACCGGCATTGAAACTTACGTAAGGGATAAGGAAGACCCTGAAATAAAAATTTGATAAAGGAAAGAAATGAAGTTTATATTTTATTTTCCACAAATGACAAAACGTTATCTAAGTTTAGCATTGATAAATTGTCATCTGAATATTAAAGGTTTAATGATAATGCCCCGTCATTCAGAAAAAAACGCCAAGTAAACCATGTTACTTTTCGAAAACTTCATACAGTTTAACGCCTTTTTTGACAATGCAAGGTATCCCCTCCAGTTTTAAAGTCCATCATAATAGCCTTGTGGGCAGAACTGTAAGTAGTAAGTAAAATGAAAGTCCTTAAGAGCCTTGTGGCCTTTAGAGCCAGTTAGAGCCAGTGCTTATCCTGGTTTCGACAGAGTGACAATATGTCACCCTTCTGGATAAGACGCTGGTCAATCACAGATTGCTTCCCCAGTTGTCAGCTGGTACCCATTTCTAAACCTGGGTCGAGTGAGGCCATTGGAGCGAAGTTTCTTGCCTAAGAAAAAAACACAAGGTGGCTGGGATAGGATTTAAACCCATGACCTTCGTCATGAGAGTCCGCTGTCCTAATCACTCGGGCATCTCACCTTCTGGACAAAACTATGAAAACTCTGAAAGGTACCAAGAACTTTAAGGTCAAGGATTTGAACCCAGGACCTCTGTGTTCCCAAAAGACTTTGTTAACTTATATACTAGGGGAGCCTCTTCACATTTCATGACTTTCTATTTTGTTTGAAGTTGTTATTGTTATGTATTTTGTCTAATACCTCAAAGTCTGGAGATATTTTGATGCCATCAGTAAGTGTGAATTTGATCACATCTGGATTCGATAGACTGATCCTAATTTACTTCTCTCTTATGATGTCTCTTTCACATCAACTATCACATCAATAATTGACAGCAAATTATAGATAGAACAAGAGTAATCAACAGCAGTGTCAAATTCTTGCAAGCATTGATACAGGATGATTAATTCACTGCATAAAGAATTTTTAAAAGAAATAGACTGATAGAAAAGACATTTTCATGACAAAGACTGTATGTGAATTTCTTTACCCTGTGGACACGAGTAGATGGGGATCTCTTTGCTTCAATTTCCGGATATGGATATTCATCTGTCGTTCTTGGAGATTGAGTTACGTCTGTAAAACAAGAATATGAAATTAGGCTCAACTTTGTGCAACATGTCCTGAGTTCAATTCCATTTTAAATTTCTTTTTGTCTTTATATTTTTTTCATTAATGTTTGCCAAGTACTCTTTGTTTGGACCAGTTCTTAAAACAAGCATAAAATTAATAAACATAGATTTCTTTTAAGATTTCTTTTTAGATTTATAAGACTGACAATTTCTTAACTTTTACCTGGTAATCAAACACCTTATAAATTCTTTTAGGAGAACACTGCGCATGACATAATTGACATATTCCCTGCCATACTCAGTATGGAAATAGAAAAAAGTATACAACCTTACACCAGAATAAGTGTAAACAGGCGTTTCATAAGCAGCCAAAACCTTCAAATTGTTAGAATTCAACCTACAGGAATATGTCTATTGTATAAAAGTTTAAAGGAAGTTAACTGGAATTTCCATGCCTTTTCATAAAAGAAACACTTATAAAATGTTTGTGCAAAATAATGCAGGGCATGCTAAAAACCACTGTCTTATAATGCACTCTGTCATGTCAGCACCTTTTTACCTGAATATGATAAAGCTCTTAACTTCAGACCAGTCTTGAGAAAGTTCATAAGACTACCCTGATTAATATCCTGTCCACAGCATGAATGAATCCTGTGAAAAGCTACTGTTGGGGATTTTTCTTTTTTTCTTGAACTCTATCATGGTTTGGTTAAGAGAGAGGAATTGTTGTATTTGAACTCTATCATGGTTTGGTTAAGAGAGAGGAATTGTTGTATTTGAACTCTATCATGGTCTGGTTAAGAGAGAGGAATTGTTGTATGGAGCTATTACACTTAAAGAGATAATCATCGACATTGGGTATTCTCATTTTTGTTGTTGTGGCCTCTTGTATAGCTCTGACTCTGACTGTAGTTTATTGGATGGGGCAGAGGTAAGTCAGTGAGATAGTTTATTATTTTCTACATGACTGTGGCCTTAGCTCTCCTCCATTCCACTGTGAGCAGTTTGAGAGCAGTTAAGTGCTAAAACCCTAATTACAATCCAAAGAGTGAGATGTTAGAAAAATTAAGGCTTACTATGGATTATATCCTCTATCGAGGTTTTGACATTTTCAATGTATGGGCGGTCCTTTGGCTCATAATTTGTGCACTCTGCAATCAACTGTGTCATAAGAACATCAATACAACCTTCACTGTTCAGCCGCAAAATTTTTTGCTTCATCTGAAAAATATTGAGAAATAAATAGATTGTTTTATTTTGTTACCCACACCCGTTTACATGACAAAGCAGTGCAAGGCATTGTTTTATTTTGTTACCCAAACCCCCTTAGATATATCACAAAGCAGTGCAGGGCCCAACTTCATACTCAGCCTCTCTTGGAAGAGAGCTAAAAGAGGCAGACATCGTGTCATGGAACTCCATCTACAGCTGTGGAAATTCTACAGTCAATGCCTTGTATGCCTCATGGCCCGAAGAGGATTAAGTAAGTAACCAAAGGTTTATTTATAGTCCTGTACCATCGTACAAGTACAGGCCCACAGACATTGCATCGTTTATCCCCAGCAGGCTGTGCCATTCAACGTCCTTCTCAATTACATGATGAGCATACACAGGGGTCTCAATTGCGCAAAAATGCGTAACCTTTGTCTGTTATCTGTTCCCTTTAGAACCATCATTGAACAGTGTGTGGTCCAACTCTGTGTCTGTCTGAGGACACTGTACAAGTAAAAGGCAGAAGGCATCAATGCACAGACCCAGCTAAAATGTATCCAGTTTAAGTGCAAGTCTGAGCCCCACTATTACTCATGGCCTGATGAAGAACTGGAAAAATCTATGGATCAAGATTTTTAAGGCAAGCAGGGAATCAGCCCATTGTGCACATGCGTAACCACAGTGATTAAATACTTTGAAAAATGAAGATGTGGTAGTAGCATCAGTCTGAACCTTTTTTCTTCCATGCTTGCACGGAACGCTGAAACTGAAACAAAATTATCTGTTTCAATGGCAAAGATCCACATATATTGTGACTGGATTGCTTCAACTGCAATTTCTGATAGTGCACATCAGTAGTAAATAACTGCTCATCGACTTTAAAGGTCGATAAAGGCGCACTTTCCTCATTTACTTTTTGCACACCATCAAAGTAAAAGAAAAAAAACACTATTTTTTATTCCACTTGCTCACTTATTGTTTAACACTGAGAGAAGAAATGAAATTTGAGATATAGGTACAATGTAGCTGAATATCAGATAGTTATGGCTGAAGATCGCCTTAGACCAGTCCTGTTTTTCCTGATCATGAAGCTCATGAGGCTAGACAAGACCACATGCGAGTGAGGCAAAATAGATTGAGAGTATGCATGTTTCATTAGGGACAATAGTACAATTCCCAGTCATGATTAAATATTGGTCTACGAGTCGAACGAGTACTAATATAACTAGACTATTTAAATAGTTGATCGTACTAATCGCACCGAAAGGTAGAAAGGAAATGATAAAGAAAGAAACTAATCGCATTCATACTTGTATGATACCAAAGGAATTGCAAGTGCTTCACTTGTTTATAAACAAAATACCAGAAACATAAAAAAACAATCATTCAAGTGACAAAACAAAACGAACTATTTCCGCCCTCAGACCATTGCGGTCGATTCACTGAAAAATTATTTTTTCGCAGATCAAAGTGGGCAGACTGTGAGAGGTCCGTGAAAAATGGCAGAAACCACAGAATTCCGCACAAAATTGATGCCCCGCATACAGTATAGTAGCCTGTTACGTACATCATATTAACATACTGTCAATATCTTTCTCCGCCTATATCTTGATGTTCATTCACACCTGAGTTGAGTGAGGAAAAAATATGTAAAGAGTCTTTCTTTTCCAAGGACTTAAAAATTGGCAGCTTCAGCTAGGATTTGAACCAGGGATCTCACAATCACGAGGTCGGCAGAGTAATAATTTAGCCACCAATGCCAAATAGTCTACATGCTCTAGTAAATGAAATTAAAATTGAGGGAAAACCAAATTCATTACAGTAAGATGCAACTTTCACTTGGAAAACCCCTCAAATATAAAAGCAAGTTAAAAAGTAAGTCCAGAGATGTAATTTGTGGCACTCTTTTTCTATAATTACTCTCTTACTCTAGGCCAAAATGAGTAACAAAGAGATTAATAATACCCTACAAACTAATATTAAAACGCTGACTTACCATCTTACCAAGCTGCTCGACTGAAAATCTCAAGTTGGAATAGGGCAACACGCCGTGTGTCATAACCTCGTATATTAGAACCCCAACCATCCATATGTCTGACAGTTTAGTGAATTCATTTTCAAACATAGACTCAGGAGCAGTCCATTGAAAAGGGAGCTTATCATGATCCAAATCTGAAAAGAATAAGAAATCACAAGAAGGTTAAGTTTACCAATGAAATCAAGAACTATTTTCTGTTACATTCATAGAAACTCTTTACTCCGTCACCAAATAGTTCCAAAGCTAAAAAACAACTAGAAACAGACATATATTTATCACTAAAAATATTGGAAATTGTGTTGATGAGAGAGATAGTGGATATAGACCCATTGCATTACATTTGTATTTTCATTTCTGCCTTCCTAATATTAAATTGCCATGACTTTGGTGCATTTTAGTGTTCACTTGGAGCAGCATGTTTGGGTTTCTTTTCATCTGTCTAGAATCAGCTATAAAACTATGACAATGATTGGGAATTTTAAATCATTTGTATCCCTTAGAAATTTGCATTGGTTCAACATACCAGCACAGTATTTCAATCCAAAGAACAGACCCGGATTTGATATCAAGTTGAAATAATAAAGAATGTTGACAGAAGTAATAAAATACAGTAGTCTCCGCCTAAGAGCTCAGTCTAAGTGCACGTTTCGATTAAGTGCACGGTTTTGCAGCTAAACCAAATTTTTTCGATGTAAAGTTACCCCTCTAAGTGCACGGTTGCTCAGAGTGGACTCTGCTTAAGAGCCCGTTTTTGCTTGCCAGTGACCTAAACCTACCTGACATTTGTGATCGAAATTACGTTTTTTCTAATGTAATCTGTCGGCCAGACACATTGCATAAACTCACAACCCTTCAGTTTGCTAGAGACGCGACAATAGGGATTATGTGACCTGTTGCATTGTTCCAGGCTTG
>JARFNW010180257.1:557-16994 GCA_031763155.1 Dirona albolineata
AATAATAATAATAATAATAATAACAACGATATTAATAACAATAATAATAACAATGATAATGATAATAATAATAATAATAATATAATAAGAATAATAATAATAATAATAATAATAATAATAATAATAACAATGATAATAATAATAACAACAATAATAATAATAATAATAATAATAATAATAATAATGATAATAAATAATATAATTAATAATATTAACAATAATAATAATAATAATAATAATAATAACAGTAATAATAATAGTAATAATAATAATAATATTAGTAATAATAATAATAATAGTAATAATAATAATAATATTAATAATAATAACAATATTAATAATAATAATAATAATAATAATAATAATAATAATAATAATAATAACAACAAACAACAACAATGCTAACAATTAAAACTATTTATATATATTACTTGGCTCCGTTTTTCATGTCTCTCTTGCCCGCATCTTTCTCGCTGAAAGACGAATTACTGGCCAGAGATGTGTTACTTCCCCTGTTTCCCAAGGCTGCCGCTACACTGAGTTCCTTGGCGTTGTGTGGAACGGCCACTGGTAAAGAGAAAAAAATGAATGTTACTGGTAACTGTCCTTTAGTACCATGATTCAACAGTATAGGGACCAGCTCTGTGTCTGGCCGAGGGCCGTGTACAAGGCATGGATGCGCAGACCCAGGTAAAACGTATCCAGAATGAATGTTACTGGTAACTGTCCTTGATTGATATCTGTTCCCTTTAGTACCATGATTCAACAGTATAGGGACCAGCTCTGTGTCTGGCCGAGGGCAGTGTACAAGGCATGGATGCGCAGACCCAGGTAAACGTATCCAGGTTAAGTGCAAGTCTGTGCCCCACTGGTACACATGACCTGATACAGAACTGGAAAATCTATGGATCAAGAATTTCAAGGCAAGCAGGGGATCAGCCCACTGTGCCAAAACTGTCCTTGTTCAAAGACATAAATTACCAGTATAACCACCGTTGGGAGGGCACGAGGTGGCCGAGTGGTTAGGGTAGCGGACTCTCATGACAAAGGTCATGGGTTTGAATCCAATCCCAGTCACTTCGTTGTCTTTCTTGGGCAAGAAACTCTACTCAAATTGCCTCACTCAACCCAGGTGTAAGAAATGGGTACCAGCTTCAGCTTGCAGCTGGGGAAGTAATCTACGATAGACCAACATCCTATTCAGAATGGTGTATTGCCACTCTGTCAATTTAACGCTATGGAAACCGGGATAAGCACCGGCTCTATGGGCCTCAAGGCTCGAAAGGACTTTATTTTTTTATATTTTTATAATCACTGTTACAACCTCAGCATCCTCAGTGGTAGCTGTGAGCGACAATAAGTATTTCACCACTTAACACCGTTTATCGCTTAGGCCGCAGCGTGTGACCTTTCAACTTCAGAACCTTATGACCACCCCCCACTCTCCTTCCAATCATTACAGAAGAGCTAATATTAGAGCGTATCATTATTATTAGAGAAAGACACCGGACTCACCAGAGAAGAGTTGCCTACAGCAATGGAGGATAGAGAAACAAGGAAGAAAGAGGTCATAGTCGTTCAACTGAGGTCGATGGAGTAAGTAGTAAGTAATATTAAAATCCACCCCCCCCCCCACAACACTACATCTCCTCCCCAACTCACCTGCCCCAGAAATCATGGCAAACACCGCTGAGTCTTTCTTCTTCAGCTCAGGCGTGTTGCTGTTGGTGACGTTGATGGCTGGTGAGCTCTGACCTTTGGCCAGGCTGATGGTGGACTTGGTGACCTCTGACCTGAAGATGTCAGACAGGCAGACAGACAGAAATTTTAGCAACACGTGACATTTCGGTTATAAAGACAAAAAGACAATAACACACGCATTACAATAACACAAGACATTTCAGTAACTCACACATTTCGATAACACAAGAAATTTCAATAACTCATACATCTTTAATAACACAAGACATTTTAATAACACACACATTTCAATAACACAAGACATTTCAGTAACACAAGCCATTTCAACCCAAAACAAAACATGAATGAAAAAAACTAAAACTTAAATGTCACCAAATTTCTAGACCATTTAAAAACGATAGAAACGTGAAAATCATTAACCAACTCTTCTTTTGAGCCCATATCCTTGACCCTTGCCCGGAGCACTTTGTTCTAAGATCGATGATGCCAGCCTGCAAAGAACACCTCGATCCGTACCAGTTTGCATACAAACCAAACCGTGGAGTAGAAGATGCTGTACTTGTCTATACAGACAACGTTTATAAAAACCTGGATCGTCCCAAATGTTACATCAGAACTCTTTTTATCGACTTCTCAAGTGCGTTTAATACAATTCAACCCCATATACTTCTGCCCAAATTGATTAAAATGGACATCAACAAATGCACTGCATTGTGGCTACTGGACTTTCTCATAGAAAGGCCACAGCACGTGTGTCTTAGAGAAGAAAGCAAGAGGGTGCACAGGTCATCCACAACTATAACAAATACCGGAGCACCACAGGGAACAGTGTTAGCACCGGTGCTGTTCTCTATTTATACAAACGACTGTCAAAGTAATTCCGATAACGTCATGATAATTAAATATGCTGATGACACTGCCATCGAGTCACATATTACCAACAACAGTGAGCTCAATAAATATAGAACTGAAATCAATAACTTCATACTCTGGTGCTCACAACATCACCTACAACTTAACGTAAAGAAAACCAAGGAACTGATTTTCGACTTCAGAGTGAACGGTGAACAACACGAACCAATAAATATAAACGGCGAAAATGTCGAATTAGTCGAAAAATACAAATATCTTGGAATAACAATCGACGACAGGCTGGAATGGAAACCCCAAGCCAGCAAAATACTTAGCGAAATAAACAGAAGACTCCATTTCCTGAGGCAATTACAATACATGTGATGAACCTGGACAAGAAATTGCTCTCATTATCATTATTTTTTGACTCTTATGATTTTAAGTATTTTGATTTTTAGCATTACAGTTGGGGGTGGGAAAGTGAAAAAGCGAAAATTAATAGATGTCTAAAAAACGCTTCAAAGATGATTGGCACCGTTCCGATGTTTGATGATGATATATACTACAAAATGTCAAATAAAAAAATTAATAAAATAATGAGGGACGATACATTGAATAACCAACTAAAGTACAGTGAAAGAAGTGGCAGACTTCTTAGATTGAAGGCCACCAAACATAGGTACTACACTTCGTTCATGCCATCTGCTGTCAGAAACTTCAAACTGATCCTATTTCTGTAAATTTGTAAAAAGGCAACAATATTCTCTCAATATATATAACTATTATACCTATTTTTTTAAAAATAATTTGAATCAGCACTCAGGTATGTCCACTGTGTGTGCATGTATGTGTGCGTGTGTGTGTATGAGCGCGTGCATGTCATTTAATATGTGTGTATGCGTATGTGCGGGAGAGTGTGTCATATATGTCATTATTTTATTTTTATATGCGTATGTGTGTGTGTATGCATCATATTCGTTTGTATATAGAGATCTTGGTCTACACACAATGTAATTTCCTTATTTGGATGAATTCTTATCTTCTTATCTTATAATGCATGGAAATGTCATCTGAAGTATTTTTTAAAACTTGGACTTGGGACAGATTTAGACCCAATCTAGTTAATCTTTTCTTTTTTTTTCCATTGCCAACATATTATAAATCAATTTAAAACTATCAAAATTTCAATTTATAGAAAAATGCATTGGCCTTGGTAATACTTTATTTTTTTCTTGGTTTTTTTTATTTTATT
The DNA here is from genome assembly GCA_031763155.1 of Dirona albolineata. Taxonomy (NCBI): domain Eukaryota; kingdom Metazoa; phylum Mollusca; class Gastropoda; order Nudibranchia; family Dironidae; genus Dirona; species Dirona albolineata. The sequence continues at coordinate 4,363 of JARFNW010180257.1, forward strand.
GTTAGGCACACATCATATTATGAGAGTGAGAAAATAGAGTAAAAGAGGAATGAACGGAAGAGTCAAGTAATGGAGTTGTAATAAAAATGATTTTTTGGTTATATTTTAGTTCTAGTAACTAATATTACAGTTTAAGTTTTAAAGTATTTATTGAGGTATTTTTACCCATAATTTAATGACCCAGATTTAGTTTAAATGGGACAAGAAGTATTTAGTTTATTTTCCCCCATAACTTGACTGCTATTTTTGAAGTACTGAATTTGCGCATTCAGAATTCAACTTTGATGCCCTTAGGTTTAGAAAGTTCTATTTCAGTGGCGATTTGCCACCTTTTATTTCTAAAATATAATGGCTTACTTTTCATTTTTTCACGTGTAACAGAGTTCTGCTGTCAGTTTGTGATTAACTGTACGAGCATATTAGTGTGACAGCTGTTATTTTTAAAAGTAAAAGTCAAGTTTGCTTTAAAATATGTTGGGATGAAGTTTCTACCACTGCATTACTTTCCTCTTTTTTTTTCAAGTGACAAATCTTTAGAGACAGTCGGTAATGATTACTTTCTATTCTTCTTTTTATTATTCAATCCCATTTAGCTTTAGGAGCTGGAAAACCAAAAAATTTTAAATGCCACACTTGTGAGAAGTCCTACATTGGACAGGCGGGTTTGGAAAGGCACTACAGACTTGCTCCCGAACACCGCGGGTCTGAAGATGATAATAGCAACAGTCAAATTCAGAATGGATTATTAGTGGATGGAGAGGATAGTAGTAAAGGTAAGAACCAAGTGTTTTTGTGACAAGAATGACACCCCCCCCCCTCCTTTTACTTTTAAAAGGGGAATGGAGATGAAAAAAAGAAAGAAAATTGTTGTTGATAGAATGAAATTGAGAAGTGGTTCAAAATGATGAATATATATAATTTATGAGCCAAATTGTGTAGCACTGCACTTTTGAGTTTTTAAAATTTGGAATCAATGTCGGTTCCCTCTATATCTTTCAAGAGAGGTGTAATATATATGTATTGATGATTCCAGAATCAAATTGAAAACCCTAAAGCGTTTTATATTTGCTTGGTGAACTTTATGTCCAAGCTCTTAAAATATTATATATGGCATACAAAAGTTTGATTTATATAATGTTGATCAATTTATAAAGATTTCCTTGCCATGAGGCAAGAGATTTAAAGAAAATTGGCTGCTCAGAAGAAGTGAAAGTGAAAGATAGAGTGTGGGATAAAACAAAAGAGAATTACAAGGTACTGGAGAAATAAGTTGAGAGAAGTTGCAAAGTTTTCAAGGCTATGGCCCTGTTGTTTCATGTTGAGTTGAAGTTTTGATATTGTATCACTCTTTTGCTCCTTTTGTTTATATAGATGCATCAATTACACAAGATGGAAATTCATCAAGAAATTCAGACCCTGGTCCCGAGCCTGGTAAATTAAGCGGTTTGGACAACTTCTCAGAGGATTCAAATACTCAAGATTCCATTAACTCAATAGGGACAAGCTCTCCCATTGCACGAAGAGGTAGAGGAAGAGGAGGTTATCGAGGAAGATGGGCTCACCTTAAATACAATGCACATACTAGGAGAAAGAATAAGTTGAGAGAGGTTAGTTTATCTTTCTCATTTTGTCTTTTTTTTTAAAGTGTACCCATGCAGCTTGATAAAAAGCTTCCAAAATTATGGCAAAGTTGTCAAAAGTATGTTGGATAGGCACTTCATCAGAAAATGCAAAGAAACCCCATGACCTTATAATTGTGGGCTTCTTTTTCAAAATGCGTGTTATATGTCAAATAGATGGCCAATGGCCTTGGTGGTGTGACCTGTTGTTTTTGGAATTATTGACTTGTTATTCTCTACAGGTGAGAAAATAAATCCATTTTCGTTGAAACCAGTTCCTCACTATTTTTATGTGGGTTTTACGTTTTACAGGATCAAACCAATGTTTGTACTTATTTTTCCTTTGCAGTTCACCAAGCATTGTTCAGATGAAGACCTTATGGAAGTTTTATTTCCAAGATTAGTAGGCTGTATCTCCACCTGGGAATTTCTCCTAATGAAAGCTGAGAAGGGAGGGTCAAGGCCAAAGGTAGATATTGGTTGGTTCTTAGAAGCAGTGAATTGCTTGTTCTAAAATTAAATCCACATTTTTTAAAAGTCATGATCCATTGCCCTCTTCAGGTCTTGACCATTTGTTTGTGATTTTCGCATGGGCTTATTTTGTAAGGAATTATAAGGATGATTAGTAGGGACATAATTGGAGTGATTTCCTTGCGTTTCTTCTATGTTTTTCTCAAACCGCTACATGCAGAAATAGACTGAACACAAGTGTATCAGTAAAATTAAAATTAAAATGGCCTTCTCTGCACCTCGCCCATTTGCCATGCAACAGGTGATAACATTCTGCCCATTATCACACAATTTTAAGTCTGGTTTGTTTGAGATGCTGGTGTTCAGTGTGTAAGACAACCGTGTTGCTAGTACTACAATGAAAGCAGATAATTTTGAATGGGGTGTTCAAGATTTGTTTGCTGCACTGTGTATATATATGTATTTATTACTATCTGATTGAGTTGGAGAGCATCATGTCTTAAAGAGTAGAAATAACACTAATTGATTTTAGCACTCAAATTGTAGCTTGGACAATAAACCAAAGATACGTGACATTTTCAGTTTTCATAGAGGTTAGATTTTAAAAATAGTTGGGTATAAATTTTTTCTATGTTATTAATTGCTCTTCCTATTGACAGTAAGTTGTATTTTAAAATATTATCAATGTATCATAATTATGTCATGTCCAGTTACACAAACTAATATAGTTGTAACATGTTTTTACATTGAGTAGAAGATTTTTACTGAATAATGGGCCCTAGCACATTTGAAACCAGTCCTTACCAATTTCGTTCCAATTTTTTATTTCAAACAAACATCAAAGTGATATTTTAAAATTTCAATTTTTAGGTTGATGTCATATACAAAGAGTTTGAAGATCTGCTGCGTCCTTTGAAACAAGTGTGTGCAGATTACATGAAACCTGTCAGCGAAAAAGAATTACCAAACCTTAATTCACATGAGCAAGTGATAAGGGTAAGAGCATGTTTTTGTGAAAATGTTTTATTTTTATGAATATTTTACTCAGTTTATTCTCTGATTCTCTGATTAACATTGAATTTGACTTCAGAACCGTGTGATATGAAAGTAATTGTTTTGTGTTTTCTGGGGGTTGTTTTGTGTTTGTTATTGTTAGCTGATGAAGGGAGACTTGAAACAGTTTTTGTTTTGTTACTTGTTTTACACTTGGTGCTATACCATTTTCCTTTTTCTGCAGACCTCTTATTCTGATTTCTAGCAGCCCTGATTCCTTTGAATATTCCTCTGAAAAGTGGTTTTAGTGGAATTTTGATGGACCTCTCCATCTGTTGACAAAGAATCCATGAATGAATAACAAATGTGTATTTTTTTTTCTTCCTACAGGTCAGTGACCAGAATCTCGCTTCTTGTCTCGGACTCAATGTCGGGACCTACAAAGTGGAGGAAATGCTACCTGATGATTCAAATTCTTTTTCATCTTTACACAACAAACTTTCAGCTGCTAGCATTTCTTTATCTTCTAGTACAATGTCTCAGGACAAAACCACTGCCTTAGAAAGAAATGGGACTTTCCATCCAGGGAAAATTTTGTGGAATGGAAAAAGAAAATTTGCATCAACATCACCTTCGATAGCAGATAACATTCCAATGAAAAAACCATGCCTCATGAACTCAGTATCAGCTAACCTACCTCCTGAACAATCATTAATATCTTTAAGTAATTCAGAAAATATCAAAAGTGAGCCTATGTTCTTGCAAACCACATCAAGTATCCTGTCTTCACCCCCCTCCACATATTCCATGAAATCCATGGTCAGTTCACCTTCTAATGTTATCAAAGTCGAAAGTCCATTAGGAGCGTCCACGTCACACCAGCCATTATCCTATTTGATATCAGCCTCTAATAACAAAGGTAACATAACTACTAGCCAGGCTATGAAATCACAGCTTGTCCCGGTTATATTGAACACTGCATCAGGTACCAATGTTGCAGTTTCTTCATCTCAGATTTTGCCTGTAGTCTTGAATTCCAAAACCTCCAAAGGCATGGTGGCTGGTCCAGCCCTTGCTGGCACTGGTAATAAAACTGCCCATCATATCAGCAGTCTGCCATTAGTTTTAGCAGCACCGGGTGGTCAATTCCAAGCAAGCACAATTTTCCTGGCGTCTGGAAATCCGTCAACTGGTCAAAATGTTTTACTCAAGGAACCCTCAAACTCAAAACAACCAGTTCAGCAACAAAAACAAAATTTTATTTCAGCACAGCAGCACATTTCCCCTGTTTCTAAATCCCAAATTTCTCTGCTTGGCTCAAATCACACATCAAACATCAATGGAACTGCTAAGGTTGCTGCGTCACCATCTTCAACAATTCAAAGGTTTGATTTAAACACGAAACCTGCCGAAGTTAAAGTTTCCAGAAAATTATTCCATGAAGCCACTGCGTCTTCACACCTTTCAGCGGTAACTACATCATCTGTGCCATTGATTTCATCATCATCATCTGTCAATAGTGGCCACTTGAATAACAGCATTTTGGTAACCTCTCCTCATAATGTGAAAATGGAATACGACAGCTGTTCGCCATCATCCATTTCATCGCTGCTTCCGTCATCATCTTTATCAAACTCAGCTACAATGGACAGTAGCCATTTGCAGATAGTTTCATGTACTTCTCTAAGTAATGCAAAAACGGATTTAGGAAGTGAGGAGCTAACTTTCAATGCGCTTGAATCCTCTAGAGGGATGGAAGGACCTGTCATTGTTTCATGTACATCACTTCCTGCTCCAGTTTCAGACTTGAACAGGGTGGTCACATCTGGAAATGATGAAGATCTTGACTCATCATTTGATATGTCCGCTGGTGTTCTTGGCTCAATGGGTTTCTCAGGTGACGAGCTCTCATTGAACACATCTTCCGACAATCCACCAACCATTCCTATCTCATTACCAAATATTGGGGTGAACCAAGTTAGTTCAGTTATGAACGAAATCACAGCACCTTCCAATGTTACCAATGGTGTTCCTCTCATTCAGTCCAAGGCAGCAGGGAATAGCACAATCAACCATGTTAGTCATACAGATTTATCTTTCATGAATGGAGCCAGCACAGACTTTACAACAATCTCTCCACCGTCTTTGAAGTTAAAAGACAATGTCATTTTACAATCGTCTTCACAATCATCATCATTCATGTCATCTTCGTCAGATTTCATTCACCTACTAGCCAACAAGCCTTCCTCACCACTGATGTCATCCCCTTGCAAAGATTCCTCTTTGAATACTGTGACATCAGTTTCTTTCAATCTTTCTTCCATAGACAGTTCTCTTCCTTCTCAGATCCTGAAATCCGACGGAACACCCTCAACTATGATGGATCTCGGAACTCTTACCTTTCCTGACCAAAGTGTGGAGCAGCTCAATGGTGTTACATCTGGTGACGTTGATAACATTCTTCCGGAGCAAATTACACATTCTGACGAGGCAGTGAATCCTCTAATGGAACTACCGCAACAGTTAGTCAGTGATGATATCACCATGGCTGCTCCAGCAGGAGAGGAAGATGGACAGTTCCTCCTGACAGAAGGCAGCAACATTTATCAGACTGAGGACGGGGCTTGGTTTATTCAGAGTGCCGATGGAAACACATACCAGTTACAAGGTGCACAAGGTCTTCCAATGGAAACTGTTCAGGCTTTGCTGTCTGGTAACATTGACCTGAATGGTGATGCTTAGACAGGTGGTTTTGAGGGAATAGATCAAGTATATTCAAAAGGAGTTATTATGAATGATTGGTTCAGTTCAAATTATTTTGCATTAGTTTGTTTATCAAGTTCCCTTTATACCGCAATAAGCAGTGTAGGGGCCAGCCATATGTCAAGCTCTGAAGGGTGCACATGACAACTAAAAGTAAATCTAAATGTAAATGGCTTACACCACTCATCATCTAACACATGGCTAGAAAGACTGCATCAGGAATTAAAGACGAGCAGGTGATGAGCCCACTGCGTCCAAATACTTTTACCTGTAAATTGGACAACAATGTGGTTACCATTCAGTTATAGAACAACTGAGGGCTGCCACCTGGTCAAATTTTGCATTAGTATTACCTGCTATTTTGAATTAACATACTAGAAAACAGAAGTAAGACAAGCAAAAACTTTATCACAAATGAATTTGAGAATAAGTAGGCCTACCTACATTCACTTTCAAGTGTTGCTCACTCAAAGTTTTATTGCCCCAGTATTGAAGTGGGAAGGTTCATTTGTTATCATTGAGATAATATAAATTTTCGTCTGTAACTCTTTAACATGCCACACCTGTTTTAGGTATTTGGCACGCACAAATCTGTATTTTCATGACCTTTTACTCTTTAAATCAATCATCTTATTTTGTGCTGAGAAAGCACATCCTTTAATGCATAATAGAAGGACATGTTGCAGTGTCAGAAAGAGACAATAGAGAAGAATAAATACTAAGTCAAAATGATGAAGATTGTGTTGAAAAAAATTACAGTGCAACTTCTGGATAACGACACCCCTGAATAACGACAACCCCTGGACCCGATTTTTTTGCTATATATTATTAGTAATAAAAACCCCAAAATAGCGACATACATTTGAGTAAAATCCCTGTTTAGCTACATTGATATAGCGATAATCGGCAGTTGAAACCGACATTTGATACAAAAAAATCTAGCGAAATAGGCAACCTCATTTCCGACAAGCATTATCTTGTGCTCTTAGCCAATAAAAACACTTATTTTCCGACCAATGAGATGTCCTACTCGGGCGTTCTCATAGCCAACAACATTCTAACGTCTTATCACAGGCACTGGTCAGCGCATCGCATCGTTATATTCACGGGTCTCACTACGCCCCCCTTTTCCACCATCTTGAAAACCTCGGAATAATGACACCCCTGGATAACGACAATTTTCTGGTCATTATCCGGAAGTTGCACTGTATTTGAATATCAAAAGTAGTTTGACTACAAAGGGACGTTACTCACGATAATCGGTCAGGCCGTACTTTTCTGTATTCACCTTTTACCTGGGTTATATATGATTTTGACTAGAGGCGAATTAGGCAATGCCAAGGCATAGTGTAAGCTTCAACTATAGATGTACATGGCAACTTAGGGGTTATCACTATTTGAAGTTACCAATAACACAATGAGTTAAACAAAAACAACATTTTCTTTTTATAGCGTTTTTAGTTTTCAATGTCCAAGTTCAGATCATTTTTGCAAGTAAAGCTAGTAAAAGTTATTAAAGAGTTCTTTTTTTATTCTTGGTTTTTAAAAAACAATCTTTTCAGTTTACCTTGATTTATGTAATATATATCAGTATAAAAAAATCAGTGGCAGTTATAATTATACTACTATTACAAATGAAAGTATTGAGGACAGTAGCATAAAGTTTTACTCTTTTGCAAGTTTCACACTAAGAACAATTGAAGAGTGCTTTTCCAAAACTGGCTGTCATTATTTTCTATATTTCAGAAATTGAGAAAAACTTCTTATTTAATTACTATCACTGCTAGTCTGCATTTATAGTACATAGCTCTGATATTGCTTTATTACCAGGGTAGCATAACTTTTAAAAAAGTAAAAAACCGACTTAGCAAGTTTTGGAAAAGCACTCTTCAATTTGTCTTAGACTTCAGCTAATATATGATGATTGCAATTTACTAAGAAAAGATAGCAATTTTAAATTTAGGAGCTAGTGGTTTCAAATTTGTTTACCCATCGTCTATCCACTTAATGTTTTCATTCTATAACTATGCATTTTTTATTGTGGAGTAGTTTGTATAAATGGGTCTCCTTTCCATGATCTGTACTTTACCTGTTAAAAGAACTGAAAACAGCTGTGCGTTGTTCAGATTTGTGACCCACTATTTCACTGTAATAATTTGATTGGGCAAATGTCAACCCTGCATTATAATGAACTGTTTAATTATATTATGCACCATGGAGAGCTACTGTAGGGCTGTTAGGGTTAGTTTGTCAGAACTAAGTTTGTGAGAACCTTATGAACTACTGTCCTTGAAAATAATTAAATACTTCTTTAACAATTCATGTTGAAATAATCATGGCAAAGTAAGGCATATTTATTAATATTAATATGGCATTTGTAAATCTATTTATATTTTTATTTCAATTTCACATTGTTTGAAGTAACAATTTCAGACAGAGGGCAGAGAAATACGAGTTAGTACAATCCATGGTGAATATTTCACATTGTGTATTACTAATGCAAAAATTATCGGAAGATGTTTGGTGAATCTTTATTTCATTATATATATATATATATATTATATTAAACTTGTGTCCAAAATATACTTCTGTTTTTTTATTGCCTTTGTTTTCTTTTATTTTTATTAAGTGTTTCATAATCTTGAAAATATGAATTGGCTGGGAAAGGGAAATTGAGATTAAAAAGAATTTCTGAAACAACCACTGTATGAACAGGATGTATAGACTATAGTAGAATATAGATGTCTTTGTGATTGTCAAAATTTATACTTATAAATGCAACAATTTTGCAGTTTTCTGCTTTTGACAATGAAGGTGCCAAGATGAAATGGCTGGTAAACACAGAGGATTAACTTGAAAGAAGTTTTATGGATCCTGATGACAAAATGTGCATTTCATAGACCATTGGTTTGTCGACATGCTCATCTGACAGAACACTAGCTGGATAGAGGAAGGCAAAAACCCATGTTTCCAGTGTGTAAGTTCACAAGGGTAGTGTAGTTACTAATGACTCATGTCTGGTTCCTGGTCGAAAAATAAAATATAGAATCTGATTACCCTCTAAGAAAGGCTGCAGTTGCCAGAGCAAAAGAAGCCATACAAGAAGAAACGACTTGATACCAATGTGAAAATAGGCCTTAAATTCTGATAATTGACCATGCAATTACTATTACTATGAAACATCAATCTAAATCTATGAAACGAAATGGAGCAGCATAGGCATCAAATTTTATTAATGCTTTTAAACAATCTTTGACAATCTTTTCTAAGGAAAATTTTGAGTAAACAATTATAAAATGTATTCGCCATCACATTTTATTTATTTTCAAAGCTATGGAAAAAAAAAAGATAACAGTTTCGCTTCAAGTGTAAAACATCTTTTTTTTTGCATTCCTCGTATTCAGATTTTTAGCTTCTGGCAGCCCCCATTCCTTCATTTCCAAACTATGTGTCAAACACACTGGAGTCTGTTGTAAAGTGGTTTGGGCCAGACGTAGCTTCAACTAATAACTTCCTGAACTTCATTGGAATGTCATTTTAAATATATAAAAGTCATTCGGGTGAACAAAACACTGATTTAGTTTGTGACATGAGGGTAACGCAGTGGATAAGTATAAGTAGATGAGTTAAACCACTTGCACAGAGGGTACCACATTCATATCCACCCCAGGGAGACCCTAAGTTACTAATACTATTCTGATGAATGGGAATGCTGACAATGGCTAGTGAAGTTTTATATTCTCAGATGGGTGAAAAATGGGAGGTCCTGATGTGTCCATTTTAGACTTTTTTTAAAACATGAAGTTTGCAAAATTCGAAGAGGTCACTTGTGGCTACTGGCGTGGCAAAATTAAAATCTACCCATTAAAGATAGAGATTTGATCTTAAATTCTTGATCAAGAGAGTATCCAGCTCCATGTTGCACCTAGAACTGCCCCATCACCGAGTGACATTTGACCATTGACATGAGGATCTGTTTTGACTGGATATAATATACTCAAGTTCCATAAAAATCAAGCAGAAAAGGAAGCTTTTATACTTGATACTGAATGGCAGGTGATAGTCTAATAAGCTTTTTCGACAATTTTATATATTCACAATAAATGTGGTGCCTTGGGTGCACAATCACTCCAGTCATAATAATAATATACATTTCATGGGGATACATCCAAATGTGACTATTAATTAGGATATTTTGACAGTGGGATGATAACCGGGTTATCTTAACTTAGTCATCCATAGTATGCATGGATAAATATTATGTTCATACACTCAAAACTTTTAGTCTCTCAAAAATATTTTAAAAACTGCTGAAAGGGAAAATCCCTTCACATGGTGTTGGATGTGGAGTGCAATGTCTAGACTGCTGATTATTCAATCTTACTGTGGAGATTATGAATTTAGAATATTTATCACATTTGCTGTACTTTCTTGTCCCATACAAGGTATTCTTAATTGTTAAATTAACTTATCTAACAAGTACAAGAACCAATGTCAGCTCTCTTCCTTCTAAGCAAAAAAAACAAAACCCCAACTATAATATTATGAAAGATTCACCTTTTAATACATGATACTTATATATACATTACAAAACACAGCACTGTGTGGTAATATGAAAGACAAATCTTTTTAACTTGAACAAAACATTAACCATAACACCACAACAAATGAAACAACATGAAAACTTCACAATTACCATTTTTTTCCTATTGCTTTAGTCTTTACCATACACACTAATAGTTTCTACAGATAACAAACATACACTTCATCCAGTGGCGTGACAGTTAAAATGAGTAGCGCCATTTTTTTTTTCCATGAATCTAGCCATGCTTGATGATTCAATTTATATGTAATTACATTGTGAAACATGACACAAAATTTCAAACATAAAAATGCACACAGGCAAGGCAAGATATTACCAAATCAATTGTTGAGTCAGTCCTTAATAAACCAGGTCAATTGTAGAAAATGCCTGCTCGTCTATGCCGTTTGCGTGCACAATTTTCTTTAAAAAATAAAAACAATATTATTTGCCTCTACCAGTATATATATCTCTCTCTCACACACACACTAGCCCATAAATATATATTATAGAGCTTTCAGAGACTATGTATGGAGAACAAGGTATGTTGCCTGATAGGACAGTTCAATTTGATGTCAAAGAATTTTATGCCAGCATTGTGGACTATACAACCTCATTTCACTTTATGCAAGTAAGCTTTTGGTTTGGATTTTCCTTACAAAAATCCATCTTTTTTTCTCTGTTCAGAGCAGACTTGAAAATTTGAATGAACTCCTACTTTCCAATCATTTCACATGACCAGTATCTTTGATTAGAGCCTGTAACAAATCTGATGTCTGTATATGAATGTAGGGCTGGTGCATCCAGCTTGCAAGATGAAACATAGTGGTATCTCTGTCACATGAATGGGCTATACTTTGGTAAATCTCTCGCTTGAGCATCACCTCTTTCTTATAATCTGTTTCAATGGCCTTGACCATAGAAGCTGAAAAACAAATTTCAATAATAAATAAAGACAGACCTGACCAGCTTTAAATAGATATAGGTAGTCTAAGGTAGGCCCTATATTTAAAAATCATAAACTATTTCTCAATACACCCACAAAAGGAAGTTGAATAATGTCACTCACATCCCATCCATAAACTTAAAGAAAACTTTTTAAATAACACGAAAATTTGTCAATCTCAAGTAGATTTGCATTATTATAAAGCTCTGTAAGTGCTTAATTAGATATTTGGAACAACTAAAATCATTTTGCACAAGACCTTTTTCACAATAACGAATGATGTAATTTAATGGCAAGTAAAAAACAACTAAATGGATATCTTAAGTATGCTTATTTTGTACATGTTTTGGTACAAAATGATGTGGAATGTAGGTTGATAAAAAGTAGAAGTCTTTAGCTCTGAGTCATTCCCACTATCAGCATCAGATTGCCATGAAGTGAACTTATAGTATTTCTCAATGCTCTATGTGGGCTGATCCCCTGCTTGCCTTAAAAATCTTGATCCATAGATTTTCCAGCTCTGTATCAAGCCATGTATACTAGTGGGCCACAGACTTGCACTTAACCTGGGTCTGCACATCGATACCTTCTGCCTTGTTGTACACTGTCCTTGGCTAGACACAGAGCTGGTCCCTACACTATTTAATTACGGTTCTAAAGGGAACAGAATTGAATCGCACACTGAAACAAGGCTTGCTCGATGTCTTTCAGTCAAGACAGACATTAACAAACTTGCCAGGACAGAGGGAAACAGACTTACCTACATCCTCTAACGTCATGGTCAAAAACAAGACTTGGCTGATGGGCTTAGCCCTCTTGAATTGTTGGAGGGAGACAAGGCCTTCTGCTAGCGTCAATTTTTTTGCCATTTTATTTACAATGTATTCCTGGAATGAAGAAAAGGGAAAATCATTTCAGTTATACAATAAAACCTGGGCCGCTACAACATCATGCAGTCTACCTGAATTTCTTTATGCAACGCAGTGCAGACATTGTGGACATGGTTAGAATACAATGAATCATAAATTTCTAAAAGTCACCAATTGTAGTGGCACCTAACATTTTTTTCCTTTAAAGGAGGTGGTCAGGAAAAAAAAAACCAGTCCATGTTCTATTTCAATCCATACAACCTTATCCACTACGCTTCATTCTAATAACTTTGGGTTTTTTGTTTTTGATATTCAATTGGAAGCACCATCAATGGGGGGGGGGGGGGGGGGGGGGGGGGGGGGGGGGGGGGGGGGGGGGGGGGGGGGGG
>JARFNW010180367.1:0-16987 GCA_031763155.1 Dirona albolineata
CCCCCCCCCCCCCCCCCCGAGAACGGGACACCACAATGCCACATAATTATAATAAAACCTAGACTGGGACCCAACCACCAATACCATAGGGGTAGGCGGCCTCTGGGTCACCGCGCCTACTTATATTATACGCATTGGTGAATTTCAATAATAATAATAATAATAATAATAACAATAATAATAACAACAAAACAGCAACAATGTAAGAGGTATTAAAATAATAAATATAGGGGATGAACGTGATACATAAGAGCTCCAAGTGTGAAATATTGTAAAGTAACAAACAAAGAACGTTTCGGGTTGTAATAATAATAATAATAATAATAATAATAATAATAATAATAATAATAATAAATAATATAACAATACAATGCCACGAAGGTGGTTTTACAAAGAACGTTTCGGGTCGTAATAATAATGATGATAATGATAATGATAATAATAATGATAATGATAATAATAATAATAATAAATAACATAACAATACAAATGCCACGAAGGTGGTTTTTTCACAACGCCCGCTGCTGGTGGGGTATCCATCCAATATAATATTAATAACGACGGCAGAAATATAACATAATATAATACACCAAAAACATGTTACATCCCCGCGCCGCTTTGTTCGCGTCCTGGGTATAAATCCCATTGGTTTGTGCTGATGAATGGGCCCGCGGCCTGCACCCAAGTCTCTTAACCAGATTAAGTAGATAGTATATAATATAATGACATAATGTGTGTTTTCTTATCTTATAATATATCATTCTCGATACTGGCTGGGACAACGGGGACCCGCACGGGCGTGGTAATGCCTAGTCTAGACAGTTACAGACAGCGGTGTCAGGCTATTCTTTACATCATACATAAAAATAAAAAAACCCCAAAAACATCATACACAAAAAAACCCCCAAAAAATTTGTATTATCATTATAATCATAACCAGCATTATTGTTATGTCTGATTATTATTACTTATTATTATTATCATTAATTATTATTATTATTATTATTATTATTATTATTATTATTATTATTTATTATTATTATTATTATTATTATTTATTATTATTATTATTATTATTATTATTATTATTATTATTATATTAATACATAATATATATTAATATTACATGTTTAGAAACGATCCAAAGCAAGTGGCTAGCTGAGGAGAGAGAATATAGAGATAAGTTTCCTTTCGACGGTCTACCCCGAATCAGCGTCCTACCTGAGTGATCACTGACACTGTTTGGGCCCAAGGCGGCCACCATAATCAAATTGTAATCAGGCAGTCTGACGGTATGAGTAAGGACACCCTATTAATTGTCTGATGTATGAGGTGATTAGACGATAGGTAATGTTATAAGATCAGACCTGTAAATGAGCCAAATTAGATTGACGTGGCGCACTGAACGAATGACGGGCGTACGCCCGAATATGTGCAATCTGTATTATTATTACAATAACGGGGGTTAGTCTGACGGACTCGCGGTCATGAGATCTTGGGTTGAATCCTGGCAGCGCTATTGATGTTGAATCCTTGAGAAAGACTCCTTACACTTCCTCACATGTTTTCCTCACTCGACTCAGATGTGAATGAATACCCAACCCAGCTACGTGCAGAAAAAGATATTGTCAGTGGGATAGTATGATGCAGCCCAACAGGCTGGTCTACTGTATGCGTCCCAGGAAATTGAGATGGATGTTGAATAACACCACGTGCTGGGGAATAATAAATGGTGTAAACTTTATGAGTCTGAAGTTGTACAGGGATACGGACTATAAACCTATCTTTGTCTTTACATGATTTTTGTTTTTGTTTTTTTTGTTTGTTTGTGTTTCCGTTCAATAATATGAAGGACGTGTTTATTGTGTTCTCTGCATAGTATGTGAATGTGATAGTTTGTATGGCTTTTATCGTCATGTTTTAACTAAAATGCCGTGTTTTGTGACGAGATATTAATTTTGATCGCATAATGGACTTTTATCATGATTGCATAGTGAGATGTGTTGCGCCAGTAGGCTGCAATATCAATGGCCAGTGCATTTCAGGGTGTTTTTTTTCTGAAATCTCTATTGGGATTCTTGATTATTTTGTACGGAAGATTGCATCTATGTATTCATCTTGTGTTGGTGGACACTGTGATATAATTTTTATGGCTTTCTAAAAATATTTGTTCATCCACCCGTCAATTACACGCAGGATCATTTGACGTAACGATACAGATACAGATGTTAGGGTCAAGGCGGTTGGTGTCTTTCAAACACGTAGCGGCCACGGCCAGCCGAACGCAGGTGAAAATGTTTAAGAAAATATAAAGAAAATGAATAGAACAATGCTTAGCCTCCAAATAGAACTATTGTTGAAAGGGATCGGTAGCAGACCGTCAACTAAAACAGAATATTATAATAATAATATATATAGAGATGCGCAACTGAAAAAGCACTTATATGGAATTCTTCTTGTTGATGTTACTTTGGTCCCTCCATACAAAAAAAGTCTGACAAACTTTATAAATCTGACCTAAGACATTAAAAAGAATAATAAAAGAAATCTCGAGTTAGAAGTTAGAAGGCACAGACCACGGGGCAGGTAACTTCTCCAGCTTGAGAGCCAGGTAATAATGGAAATCAATATTTTGCTATTTATGAATGATTGATTCTTACCTAGACTAGAACGAATGCGGAAGCTTTTATTATGGAAGCAGTTGATTAACTTTACTTTATTAGTCAACAGTGAACAATGTCATTCATATTCATACTTATTATACTAACTACTGACAACCACTCACAAATTGATACATTATTACCTAAACTTAAAGATCCGGATGAGGAAGCGACTTGCATTGTCGTTGTTTTCATAGACATAGAGAATAAACAACAATTGTTTAAACATAATTAGTCTAGATCTCCATGTATAGTACAGGCGTATATATTGTGACAGAATCACACCCTGGGCCTGGGCACCACGGCTCATTTAAATTTAGGTCTGAAACTGAAGTGGTGAGTGTGTGTAGTGCAGTGTTTAAGTTTAAGTGTAGATAATTTAAGAAGTGTAACTAAAATACTTCCCAATTTGATAAAAATAATCAACAACTTTTCCTTTTACTTTTTGTTGCATACCATACGTACAGACTTACAACTGGGACTGGGATAGGCATAGGGATTTCAATTTGGGGGATTTTGATTTTGATGAGTCATCTCTTCAAAACAAGCTATATCTTTAAACTTTATTTGCATGTCAGTCGGAGATATTTTGTTTCCTCACTCCTTTTATCTGCGAAGTGACAGACAATTTTAAAATAAATGATATATCTATAATATATGTTCTACTTCTAGATGTCTATATAATATATATATATTATACACTAGGCATCTATTAATTCAGCTGCTGACAATTAATATAGATATTAAATAATATATATATATCAATTACAACTGTCCGTTTTGATTCTTTGCCTTTGTATTTTGAAACTAAGAATTTTCAATCTGATGCTAATTACTATTTTATCATCTGAATGTCTGATTTCTATGCACCATTGTTTGCATCCCTGAGGATGGAATTGAAATATAAAAAAGGCAATCAAAATAATACAAAGTAATTAGCACACATTTAATTTATTCTACTGTGATGTGATATTCAGAAATATATATGTTATTATAGTTATAGGCATGTTCTGTTCGAATGATTTTTGATTTAATGAAAAACGATCGTAAAAACAACTGAAAGCTGTGGACAGGAATGTGTTAGAGTTAGGTGTGTTGACAATATCATTTTTAGAAAAAATTAACACTGATTATGCCCATAGCTCGACGTACATTATTAAAGAAGATTAAATTTTGCTCTTTAAGTAACGATGATTCAAAATCTTCTGTTAGAAATATTTTTGGAAAGTTTACCCATTAACATGCTCAGATATATCTAGTTATGAAGATCTTAAAACCATCAATAAGAAATAAATTCATATAATTTGATGGAATTAGGTACCAAATTAAAAGATTTTTTCATTTATCTCAATGTTCACTTTCAGGTTGTTATATTTTGTTTCTAACACAAAATATATGATGAAAGCAGGAAAATATCTTCGCCTAGAGAGGCGTGCAAGCGCTGGAAGGCTGAGAATAAGGCCAATTCAGAAGAATCGATACTTTTATCTCATGCTGGCTGTCCTTACTATAGGAATTGTAATCATCGTGCTCAATGTATATCAATTACAAAGCATGAAACAAGAGCATGAGTAAGTTCTTGTTGTTATCTTTAGAAAACGAGAAAAAGATGGA
The DNA here is from genome assembly GCA_031763155.1 of Dirona albolineata. Taxonomy (NCBI): domain Eukaryota; kingdom Metazoa; phylum Mollusca; class Gastropoda; order Nudibranchia; family Dironidae; genus Dirona; species Dirona albolineata. The sequence continues at coordinate 4,275 of JARFNW010180367.1, forward strand.
CTAACCAACTCATTTTTGTGTTTGTTAATGTCAGTTTGGCAGCAAAAAAGATTTTATATGATCTCAATATTCAACTACACACTGTTTATTTTACAATTATTATTATCAATAATATTATTATTGACACAGGCTAATAGGTGCAGTTTCATTTGAGTCTACCATGAATTGGCTTCTTATCTCACAGTGATCACTCTTTGGCCTCATGTCTATCCAACACGAGCGCTGTTTCAGTTTGTGATCTACCACTACCACTACCACAATCAAATTGCAATTAGGTAGTCTGGCGGTGAGTGTAAGAGCACTCTTCCTCTTGTCTGCTGTATAAGGTGATAAGACAATAGGTAATATGCTGTCAAGACAGACAGAAAGTGAGCCAATACAGATTGACAAGGCACGCTTTGCTGGTCGCAGGAAATACAACTGTGGCAGGAGGCTGGAGGGAGACTGGATTTTCAGCCTAAAGAAGGGGAAATAGCTTACTATTTTTGGATGGAGAAAAGAGACAGAGCAATTATCCAAAGTTAATGTGAGATGGGTATGTTATCCATTGTGATGATTGGAAAGCATATATAACATCTTGAATAGTCCAGGATTCCAGCACTAAACTGTCTGTCAGCTTGACCGTGCAGTCTCATCTTGACGACATAATAAACTGGAAAATATATAAGAGAGATGAAGCTGATGAACATGTTTGTTGCCTTTTTGAGGTTTGTCATAGCTGTCTATCGCTGAGCAACAAGTTAAACTGTCTTTTTCAGGACAACCACAAAAACCCCTTTTTTAGGATTGGCTAAATATATAAAACATTTTTAATGTAACCACAGACAGACCAGCACCTATAATAGTCCAAATAGAACAGTTCAATGCAATCAGTGTTAGACCGTCAACTGAAACAGATGTGTTGTGGTAGATTGTCAACTTAAACAGAACGGTTAATATTAACCAAAATGTTTTTTTACTGGGCCCATTGGTTATATCTCAATCTCAACTTCTTGACTGTTATTCAACATAGCAAAAATCTGAAATGATTCGGGCAATCCCCAACATTTTGTATAATCTGGGTTTTTTGTAGTGCAAATTGAGGTTTTAGAGGATGTATTTTATTATGTCTATTTGTGACAAACTGGAAGTGTTTTTGATTCCAATAATAATGTTTCCTTCTTCTCTGTTTGTAACAGATTGCACCATCAAGACATGATTAAACTTCCAGAGATGGAAGCAATGAGCGTTGACCAGACAAGGCCCATGAGTGACAAGCCTGTTGTGTGGATCCAGGGAAGTGGTAAACACAAGAATGATGACCATGGACGTTACAGCTATCTCAAACATGTTCACGTGGTCTTTGAAAATATGGGTTTTAGTGTTGGGGAGAAAATCTCTGACTGGGTTGTAATGTGGGCTCATGATTACCCCTTTGTGACTTATGAAGACATTATGAAGAATTTGAAACCTAACCAACGAGTCAATCACTTCCCTGGGTCTGGGTATATCACTAATAAGGTTACTCTCGCTCAGACAAATTTGGATTTCATCCCGAAAGCTTTTGAGATGCCATCAAAGAAGAAAGAATTTCTTGAATATTCTGAGAAACATCACAATATGAGTTGGGTTCAGAAAAGTAATAGACACAGGGGTATTGAGATTAAAGATAGGCATAGCCTTGACCTTTCAAAAGAGGGTTCTTTCATCCAGCGCTATGTTTCCAATCCATTTCTCATTGACGGTTATAAGTTTGACATTGGGGTTTATACCATCATTACAGGAATCGACCCGCTTAGATTGTATGTCGTTGACGGGGATGCTTTATTCAGGTTTTGTCCTGAAGTCTACTATCCATTTGACGATTCCATCTTGAACAAGTATGTGGTCGGTGATGACTACCTTCCCATGTGGGAGATTTCGTCTTTAAAAGAAACGTTCGCAGACAAGGGATTTAATTTTAGAGACTCTTTCAATGAATATCTTAGACGCATAGGGGCGGATGCTGATGCTGTCTGGGGTAAAATGAAATCAGCTATTAGGCAAGTTACCCTTGAAAAAGAAAAAGATTTGATAAGGGCTATGAAGAAATATCGTTCCAAAAGGAATTTCTTTGAAATGGTAAGGTTTGATTTTGTTTTAGACGACAAGTTGAATGTGTTTTTAATGGAGGCTAATATGTCACCTAACCTGTCATCTGACCATTTTGCTGTAAATGCTCGTCTGTACGAACACGTAATCTCCAACCTTCTGGGCTTGGTAGGTGTTGGTCATTTTACGTCATACGTCAACCGACACAATGCTGCTTATTATGATAATTCTATTTTGGTGACTTCATCTGACGTACGAGTCTTCCCTGATTTTTGTGAAACTGACATTTGCCGCGGTAGCTGTAAAAGATTACAATGCAAACTTTGTAAAAAATGTTTGTCTGATGATTTAGAAAGTGATCTAAAGATTGCATATCTTGAACATGTGCAGAGAGGGTCTTCTCGGCGAGTTTTTCCCCCTGCTATAAACCATGCAGATGCGTTAAGCTGGCGCCCTGATTCCTCATTACTAGTGAGTTTCAATGAGAAGAACCAGTTGATGTACTTATGGTTCATTGGGAAATGCAGGCTTGATCCTGGGTGGTGTCATTAAATCACCACACAAAATGACAACCAACTGTTTGAGGGTTTTGGGATTGTGGATGAACGATTTGGGCTTCTACTGTTTTTGGGATCAAAAAACAAAAAAACTAAACCCCATTTAATTGTTTTGAAAAATATTGACAAAACTGTGAACTTGTAGAGGGAGACAAAGTTTGAACTTGACTGACTGCGTTAGAAGGAAGGTGTATGATGAAGACAAGATGTGCATGCCCTTGGGAATGAGTTATCCAAAGATGTTTATTCTTGTGATTACTATCAGTATCAGTAAAGAAAGATGAAGTGGAGTGTATTTCGTATTTTTTTTCTTTTAGTTGTGTTTTTATTATTGGGCGATAGGGGCATGCCATCATTAAGAAAACACACCACCTCTTCCTATTTGATGCCAGTTGCATTTCCCGCTGGATGTAAATCCTTAGAAAATTATTTTCCATTTGCATTTTAGATTTTTTATTCCATGTGTTAACTTTCAGCATATTATATTTATTACAAAACATTCTGTTACTGTTATAAATTGTCACTTTACTAGACCTTTTTATATCTGCTATTGACCCACATGAAGACTGGTGTGAGTTACATGTGTTGAATGTGTGTGCAGCACACTTGGCCTTGTGCACTTAATGTGGAGAACATGTGATGAGTCCATTTTCGATATTGACAATATTCCTGTTGTTCGTTTGCTTTCGGTTTTTTTATACGATAAAAGCACATAGCTATGCATTACTAATTATTTGAAAGATTCAGGAGTAATTGTACATCTTATGCTTACTAGACAATCACAAGGGCAAAATAGTCCAAGTATGTAATCCATATGGAAACTGATCTTTTTCACTTCCATCATGCAAATCAATATCTGAATGCATAAATGATAATCCACTTTTTCTTTGTTGAACTAAGAAGCAATTTTTATGGATTGTCACAATTGCAGATTGCAATTTATTATGGGGAATCAAGAAATTTTTGCGATTATGCAAAGTTGCAATTATGCGGAATTGATGAAAGTGATGGTGAGGGATAATTTTTAGTAAAGGAAGACTACATGGTCCAACTTCTTAATACTCTTCATGAAGGAGAGAGAGAGAGTGCTCGACAAATGACTGACATGTTAGTGGGATCAGAGGTTTTAGTTGACTTTTTAGAAATAAAAGTGTCAGTTACGATTAACTAATTGCAATTAAGCGGAGTGGATTGTATTAAAGACAAAGGTGTGCATATTAAGAATGAGCATTTGTTTCAAAGCTCTTTGAAGATTTATTTCAATAATTGCTGCATTGCTGCAGTCTTCCTTTGAAGCCCTGTTTTCAAAAGATGAACTATTTTGTTAAATTTAAATGATTTTTAACACAAATGCTATCTTTGTATTGCACCATTACTTTGCTTTACTTGTAAAGCATACCAGCTAAACCTTGATGTTACTTCGTAGATAATCAAAGTTTAACTGAAATGTGTGAAAGGCAAATAGAATATGTTGGCTTTTTGTTGTTGTTGTTAATTAATAAATGAAGAAGTTTCCCTTGCAAACAGCAGCGGTTTTAATGGTGACATTATAGGCTAAATCTGTCAAAATAGTTTGGTTTTAGTCACTTTTACGTTTCACTGAGGTCATAAAAATATAGGAACCTTTCTGAATCTTTGGATTTCTCTACATTGTCAATGTTGTTTAGATTTCTCTCCTTTGGTTTCTGCAATTAAAAGAAGGTGTTTTTTTATACAGCTCGGTATAATAATTATAGAAGTCGTAGTGAAAATAAAACTAGGGACCCAGGTGTCCTTGGGATCCTTCAAAGGTTTTAAGACCCTGCCCGTCAAAATCTTTTTGCTGATGGATTTAAAACGTGAAGTTCTACATTGTATGACCTTGTGTGGAATGCCAAATGGCATTAAGTTAAAGCAATGCTATTTACATGCCCTGTTTTTTAACATAATTTATCAATGACCACACTGTGGACTACTTAAAAGTTATTTTTACAAATATTGAAGAGAAGGACAAAGCTCAGCCTACTCTTTGTTGATATTGATATTATTTATTTTGCATTAAAATGATTTCTTTGCCAACCGTGCTTAAAATTATACATTTATTTATTAATTTTATTTTTTCCTTTGATTTCACTACCACTGGGTTGTTACTAATTTAATATTTACCTGTGACACTGTTAAATGAAAAAGATTGTGAAAGTTGGCATGGGCACTAAATAACACAATATTGAATTAAGAGTCTGATTAGATTTTAAAGTCCCCTTGTATATATCGTTGGTAAAAATGCTAAACCGTGAATGTCATTGAATCAAAATTTCACAAGGAGTTACATGCCTTGGCCTTGTGATGCATTTGGACCTTTCAATGTTATATTTAGCACATTGTAATTTACAGCTCAGAGAAAAGGATACACATGCTTTTGGTACCCAAAAAAAGTGAACCAATTTTTTTTTTGCCCTACTCAGTTTGGCATTTTCACTGACGATATATATATATATGTTGGGTTTTTTATTGTTTTTGTTTTTACGTGTGGTGAGCAATTATATGAATTGATTTTTTTTTCAGTGAATCACCAAATTATTATTTCTTTTTTTACTTGCACTACTAACATTTTCTCTGACAATCTCTAATATTGCAATTATTTATTACTAGACGTCTATACACATTCTATTTCACATCTTACTTAAGAATGTGAATTGAGCTTTTATAAACAGGTCATAGAGTTGAGGATAAATTCTGTCTTACTTCAAGGCTTCAGTTGTACTTAAATAATGTTATTGTCAAAACCAGTTATTGTATCCATGGTGCTTCTTTCCCATTATGCCAATGATGAAAGATCTTACTTTAATTCTTTTACTTATACTCAAACATATCTATTTAACTCTCTCGTGCATCAAGTATAATCATGAATGATGCCAGATTTGTTTTTATAGATGTGTCACATGATTAATATATTTATATTTATCCAAGAGTAATTATATGGCAATTTGTTTTTAGATTCAAATCTTTCATTTTTTCTATGTTTACTTACCTCATGAATCTTTTAATAAAATGTCCATTACAACAGCACACAATATAACAATGATGAGTTGGAAAAATCTTCATTTGCTGATGTTACCAAGTGCTGTTGTTCAATATTTGATCTCATATGAATTTTTGATTGTGTAGATAGAAACATATTTTAAAGTTACTAATTCTTTTATTTATTAATCGGAAGCAAAAACCCCCACCATATATTTTTGTATCATGTTCTTTGCTGATTTTATGATACTGGCTTAGGGGATTTTTTTTTCATATGCCCTGTGTTATTACAAATGTTTGATTTATTAGATTTAAAAAAGTCTTAGAATTTTTGTGAATCAAATGTCATTTTTAATCTATTATCATGAGTTAAAAACGAAAAGGAGGATAACTCTTTTTGTTTGCTTTTTGTTTGTTTTTGTTTTTTCTTACTACATATAACTACATATAACAGTTAACTTCTGATTAAGTGCGGTTATTATAATTGATTTATTAGCTTAAACAATTTGTTTACCCTCAGAGCAGCATTAATTTGTTGAACATGTCTTCTTGAAACCACAGAACTCTCAAGCAAAAGCCACTGTCCCAACACTTTTTTTGCATAGGATAATTTCTAATAATCTTTATTGGACATGTAATGTAAGTAGAGTTTAGATTAATGGGATGAACAAAACTATTTCCGACTAGTGGTGGACATGGCAAATGCTCAAAGATGGGCACTTAGATTTAGGCAGCACTGGGTTAGACATGAATCATATAGCAAGAAATTCATCAGAAGTAGAAAGTGTGCCTTTGGCATTTGATTGTTTTTATGAAGATATAGCCTGTTGCACATTCAAACCTTAGTCTAGGGAAATGTTTGTGAGATGTTTCCCAAGGACTCAATGTGGGGCATAGCATTGGCAGGCACCGAATCCAGGATCTCACAATTTTAAGACTAACAACTTAACCACTCAGCTTCCTATGCCTCAAGTAATATTTATCTAGATGGCCAAAATTGATAAAAATATTGGTTCCAGAGCTTTTGCCAGAGGCGACCACATTGTGTATTTTTACACTCTAACATATTTTGTGTTTAGTTTGACTTGTTCACATCAAACGTGATTAACAAAAAATACTCTTAAAAATTATTTTGATGTTTCAATGTATACAAGTATTTGGGACCAGTAAAACATGTTCATGAGAATTGTGAATTACTATGTGTATATTATATAAACAGAGATTAAATGTAATCAAATTTTTAAAAAATGTAATCATGATGCCATTAATATAATCAAAATGTCGACCCTATTATCAAGACATGTTATGTCTAATGTGAGTTCTTAGTCTTTATTAAGGCTAAAGGTGTGCTCCTATCAGACTTCAATTGCTTAGCGCTGCAATTTAGAATTTTCTTTTTGCAGTATCATCATATACTCTGTGTTGAAACCTATTTTGACAATGCAGTGAAAGGAACTCTTCAAAGACAGTATCTATTTCCAGTTTCTTTTGTACCCAGTCAACAAAATGCTGTAACCCTGTTCCTATTATTGTCACTGATGCTGGTACAGTCACTTTCAGTTATATTTTGCTTTGTTTGATTGACTAAAGTCGGAGTTAACAAAGCAATAGGTTTAGTTTATTGCATTTTAAAGTGGCTTTCAGGATGGGTTTATAGACAGACTACTAAACAGAAATATATGTTTGTTCTATTTATTTGTATGATAATTCAAATATATATATATACAGGTGCTGAAATATTTTGCTTTCATTTCTTGAATCTCATTTTTATTTTTATATGTATGAATTCATGTAAACATTGAAATCTTAAATGGCAATTTTCAATTTTAATTTGTGCCTGCTAATGATCTATTGTATGAAGTGAGTTTTTTCTGAAGTTATAATTTGTCATTTTCAATCAATGGCAGCAATTTTAACTTATGCTGGATTCATGCTATTTTTAAAATAATATTTGTCTTAGGTTTGATGCCAACTAGAGGAAGAGCATGCTATTGTGACATCATTCATGATTGTATATATGATTTCAGGAGAGCACACTCTTGCATATTTTGAAAATCTGATTAGTTTTTAGGTTGTTTTTTCTTAATTTTATCTATTATTTATCTATAATTTGTATACATAATTATCAGTCGTAACACACATCTTCAGAATGTTTTATTTCGAAAAATACTCTTCCACAAATGGTATACTTTTTCTGTTATTGTTTTAAAATACTCTTCTGAAAGGTTTGTGAATCTCTTCAAAATTTAAGTTAATAGCTGTATTCATATTTGTGATCATTGTGTCACGGTCGATCTACTTATTGCCACTTTGAACAGTTGCATTGATTCTGGTTGTGGGTATTTTAAATTTTCTTCCCCCTCCATTTCAGATTCAATGAAATTTGGTGCTGTATAAAAATGTCATAACCCTACCACTAGATAATGTAGACATTCCGAAATATATAAATCAGAAAGCAATGATCATTTTCTTTGTTTTTAAATTTAAGGATGGCCTTTTGAATTACTCTTGGATATTGATGACTTGATATTGATTGGGTCTTTGAACGAATACCTCTGATGTGTTGTTCACTTTATAGATATATGAAAGTGTGTTGAGAAGAAGTAGAAGTGAGGATTGATAATGAAGTTCTCCTCATGGGCAAAATCAAGTAATCACAGTTCAAATCATCATTATTTCAATGTGTATTCATGTTTTGATGAGCCTTTTTTATGTTAAAAGAGTGACATATGGCACAAATTTAAGTCAGTTAAGACTTGCTGAAACTTCATAGGCATCATCAACCTAGGATAGGGCGTTTTTACCATCACTTTTAATGGAAAAAAGGGGGGTGGGGTAGGATGTATGGTGGTTTGCTGTCACGACAATAAATGGTGCTGGAAATAAAGTGAACCAGCCATAAAAAAGTCAATTATTTATTTAATACTACACAAACTCCTAACGTAAATTATATTTTTAGTAATGATTCTGCTGTTGTTTTTTCAAATCAAAATTGTATTTACTTCGTGATATATTTATATTATTATTAGTTGATTTAGTCACTTTTAAGTGGAATAATAAATACTTTTTTCAGTATTGAAAAATTGAAAATTTGTTTGATGTATTATATTTTATGTGATGTTTGCATTGTACTTGGAATTTTTCATCGTGACCCCCGTGGCATTTACAATCGCAAATCTCCAGCTAGTTCTGTATCTTCTACTTCCATTCCTCATAATCTAATGTGCTTATATCATATCCCCAAAGTTGCATATTTACCATCGGAGACCGAGTGGACAGGCTACTGGGCTTGAGATAGTATGACCCCTGGTTCAAATCCTGGAACTGCTAGGCCCCAATGTTGAGTTCTTGGGAAATACTTTACACATTTTTCCCCCAATTGACTTGAGTGTAAATGGGTACTCTGCTACTGGCTGAGAAAGATGTCACAATCTTAGTATGATGCACCTAACAGGCTTCCCTTTATACAGTAGGCTTTCCAGGAAAGTGAGAAAGATTTTGAATGACAGTGCCTGGGGGATGAATGATGTGAAGTTTATGAGCTTATATTTACAGGGATATGGACGATAAACCCATCTATATGCCAGATAATCCAATAAGGTTGAGATGGTGACTCCAGGGAGATGATGGTGCCATGACACAGGCACAGGTTTGATACAATATATCAACATTCAGTCTCCTATTCTTCTCTATCGGCTATTCTATTTCTTGGACTGCATGCGTTGGCTTTTGTTAGGTACATTCACACCTGTCTATTATAACTATTCACTCTACATTGATGCTTCTAAAAAATATGAATGACTTGTGGCCCCTAACAGCCATATTTTCTGCTGGATTATGTCTTGAGCCAGAGGGAAAGTTTAACGCTTAGGCAATTCAAAAGTCTTCACAAATAAGTTTTTTAATGACAGTCACTGATCGAAATGACACATTGAAGCAAGTCTTCTCACATCAGCCAAGAGTTAAAGTTTGCAGCTTGATGTTTCACTCTAAAGTCTCAGGTTCAATCTTGTGTTATGACCTCCTTAGGTCCTCGTTGAAAGGGAGCAACTAATTCATGGTGGATGAACGGAGTCCTGCTGAAGTCAATGATGTGATAATAGACACAGAAGGAATGTGTGAGCAACTGCCAAAAGGCAACAAAACCCAAAACAAATGATGTTTCAGCCGAAGGCCTTCGTCAAGCGACGAAACAAAGAGGGACAATTACATTTTAAAAAATTTAGCCTGGGGGGAAAAACCTCCAGAAGAAAAATGAGGAACAGGAGGAATGGAATGAGAAGAAATAGAAGGAAAATCAGTGAGACAAATAATAAATGAAAAAAAAATGTGATGACTTTGCTTTCTGACCTGCCTCTGGATATTAAGTGAATATGAAGCAGAGACATGTACATACTATTATATTCTGTGGTAGGTACCGCCAAGGAGTGTTGAGAAGGGAATGCTATGTTTGACGTTAACAACAACAAAATATGAAAATAAAAATTGAAAAGCAAAACAAAAATGAGCAAAAACAAACAAACAAAAAAACATAAATTAATAACAATTAATGATTTTAAAAAAGTAAAACAACGAATATTTGCTGGAGAGCAATTGAAAGGGAAGTAATGCAATACAAATGCAAGTCGTACTTTATTTTCTACTTTCACTTTCTTCAATCGCGGGTTTGCCTACGAGGACGAGATAGGCACAAGCAGTGACATATTTAAATCATATAGTATAGGCCTATTATTATTTTTATTTAGTACGTCTATGGACACAAAGCCTACTACTACTACTACTACTACTAGACTACGGTGAATTGTATATATTTGTAAACATGGCCTCACGAAAAGAGGATGACGGCGAATGGGAGGTAAATTATGAGCATTGACAATATATTGACATTATAATAATTATGACGATGATACTACTGACTGGTGATGATAATGATAGGTCTAGTGATAGTGATAGAAAAAAAGATTTTAATAATTTTATGCATATAGATAATAGTTTTTATTAAGTTTAGGAAGTTTAACATTTTATTTTAACAGACTCTCAGTCTCAGCAGTCAGCAGAGGCAGAGGGGAGATTGAGACTGCCGAGAAAGATAATCAGCAATCAATCTATCAATATTTCACCGACACTAACAACAGTAACACTAGCACTAACACTAAACTGAAACTATCAACGACAACAACAATTCAATTGCATTGCAGCAATGTCCAAATTCAAATCCCATTTTTTTAATTTTGACTATCTAGACTAGACTGAAAATAACAAAAAGGCATTATTTTTTAAGGCTAAGGACTAAGACTAAGGAGGTATTAAAGAACAAAAGAGAGATTTTTTAAAAGACGAGGACAAAACAAAAAAAGTGGTGTTTAAGTTTAACATTAACAGGTGGCCTGGAGAAGGGGCATGTCATAGGTCCATAGATTGTCTGCCATGGAGTAGCTCCAGTGCCGTCTTGGTCTTCCTGGCCTTTATTTTATATGTAGTATCCTTTTTTACATATATAAATGTTATAGGCATAAAGTGTTGGCTTGGGGGCTTCTATCATGAGATATAATAACGAATATCTAGATAGTTGCAGACATTCTAGCATTATTTATAGTAGAAATAACTGTTTTATATTATAATGTTTTTCATGATTGGCTTTAGGATGTGGTCATGATGATGGAGTTGCCAAATGGAGCAAGCCTCGATACAACCAAAAAAGATCTTTATCTCCAAGCTGCTGTAAGTTGTACAATACTGAGGATGCATATTTTTTATGGTTTTTTTTTATTGGTGGTTGTAGTGTTTTGTCCTTGTCTTGAAACTGTGACATCTGTAGATATTGTGATGGATTTACTTCCATTTGTGATGTGCACCCTTCAGAGCTTGACATATTGCTGACTCCTACACTGCTTATTGCGGTATAAAGGGAACTCGATAAAGAAACATCTACTAAGACATGGGCAAAGCAGAGTTCATGGCTAAAGGGGATGTGGGGTGGGAATGCAAGGGCTGATCCTCTACTGATACAAATCGGATAAATACCACCCTATGATGTGAAACCACCACTTCCCCCCCAGCTATTGACTGCATAGTCAACCAGGAGAAGGCAAACTCTTTTTATTTAAAAACTTTTCACACCAAAGTGAGATGTGAAGACTGGTCTCATCAGCTGTGGCAGGCAATCAGTCTACAGATGGAAAATTTGTTCCATGAGCCACAAGCGGGTGAGGCTGATGGCAGAAGGTCACCAAGGAGAAGGAAAATACTTGACTAGAAATAAAAAGCCCATTGTCTTTGTGAGTAGGTCTTGGATGCTAAAAAAGCATTTCCTACAAAAACCAAGGCCAAAGTTAGGTGTGGGGCAGATTGGCACAAATAACGGTGAAAGTTGCAGAAGCCAGGCTTGAAAACTGCTGTGATATGCCAACGCTTTCCCATCCCACCCTTGATAAGGGATCGAATAAAATTGAAAAAGAAAAAGATTTGAAGACAATCAAAATTGATACTTGCATTTTACGTGAAGTTTGCATTAAATGTCTTGGGTTGTTTTTTGTTTTTTTCAGGGCCTTTGGTCTGATCAACCTGTGGTTAAACTGGATAACATGCTTTATGTTGGAAAAGTTTCTCAAACTTTAGGATCTCACCTCTTCATCGAGTGCAAGGAAGGGGATGGTATGTACTGTATTTTGTAGAAAAAATAAGAATTGATGGAGTGATTTTGTCTCTTGCTATTTCCTAGCATTGCATGCTTTTAAATAAGAAACAAACGGGTAGGCCTGATGCTTGGACTGTGACTTTTTTATGAAAAAGTTGTAATAATGTATTATAGTAGCATCAGCTTTGATCATATTTGAACTCTTGAGAAGTTATACCAATTTTCCTCACTACTCATCTTAACTCACTGAAGACGGTTCCCGTAAATGTGACAGGATCGGCGATTTTATCTTTGGAGACGGTTCCCGTAACCCCGACGGGATAGACATCAACAATTTTTTATGCCAATGTGTTTACCGCGACAGGTACGGGATCCGTCGTGAACGAAAGAAGAATGCTTTGTTTTGATCGTGACCGATTTCCGCGAAGCTAGGAGAGTAACTTCCGGCG
>JARFNW010180478.1:0-12500 GCA_031763155.1 Dirona albolineata
TCTATATATCTACCTACCTATCTACCTACCTACCTATCTACCCACCCACTATCTATCTATAAATCACCTGTCTACCTATCCGTGAGATGTGCCCAATACAATCAGGGTATTTTCCCGCTGCTTCCTCATTACCCCTCTTCATTTCCATCTTCATTTCCACCCCTCCAGTCCTACCATTCCAACTGACCTTTCCACCAACCAGCCACAACAAACAACACTAACAAACCCTAAAGTTCAGGTGGCCAGACTAGATATATAATTAATGAAGCTGATCCCGGGTTCCCGTTGAGGGGCGGGTGTGGAGCCGTTCTCGGCAAGTGGGCGTCACGCCCATACAATAGACACACTTGAACCCATCGTCGGGCAGACAGGCGGGATATCTACACGGCCATTATCGCCCATCCTACCATCACGTCGCTTTTGTTAGTCTATGGTATGCCTTTTATATAGTACACTATCACTGCATACGTAAATACAGACATGGCCACAATGCATCATAACAAACAACAAAATAGCAATACAAAACAACAACAAAATACCAACAACACCATCCCCTCAACCCCCCCCCCCCCCACCCCACGCCTCCTTTCCCCGCACACAGAAAAACAAAACAAAACAAAACAAAACAACAACAAAACCTCTCCATTAATAGGCATGCTTGTCGCACGTGAATAAGCCATTAAAATGACCATGGTGAATATCCTATATAAAAAAAGAGAATTGAGGAGAATGTAATATAGAAAAAATAATAAAAATGCAATGTCCACCCAGACAATGAATCTAGTATCTATGTCTGACCATTCTCCCACATAGATACATCCATCAAGTAAATTGGACATGCTGTGTTGTCCATACAATGCCGTCGGTATTATAAAAATATCATAGCATTCTATCTGTCAATTATTTAATTATCCGTCTACGTGACAACATCCAACCCACCTATTTGTACATGCTATCTATCTATCTATCTATGTATATATCTATCTATCTATCTATCTATCTATCTATCTATCTATCTGTCTATCTATCTATCTATCTATCTATCTGTCTATCTATCTATCTATCTATCTATCTATCTGTCTATCTATCTGTCTGTCTATCTATCTATCTATCTATCTATCTATCTGTCTATCTATCTATCTGTCTATCTATCTATCTGTCTATCTATCTATCTATCTATCTATCTATCTGTCTATCTATCTATCTATCTATCTATCTATCTATCTATCTATTTATATATCTATCTATATATCTGCCTATATCTATCTATCTTTCCATCTATTTATCTATCTATCTATCTATCTGTCTGTCTATATAGCCATCTAAATATCCGTCTATCCATCCATCTATCTATCCTTCCATAAATCCATGTATCCACCCATTCATCCACATATCCATCGACATACCAATCCATCCATCCATATATTTATCCACCCATCCATCCATCCATCCATCTATCTATCCTTCCATAAATCCATGTATCCATCCGTTCATCCACATATCCATCAATATAGCAATCCATCCATCCATATATTCATCCACCCATCCATCCATCCATCTATCTATCCTTCCATAAATCCATGTATCCATCCATTCTTCCATATATCCATCAATATACCAATCCATCCATCCATATATTTATCCACCCACACATCCACCCATCCATCCATCCATCCATCCATCTATCTATCTCTCTATCCATGCTCCAACCGTGTTGTTGTGTAGCTCCATCTTGAAAGTGCTAAAGTAGAGCCAGTGTCGAGCCTCCAATGGTACCAGATTAAGGTAGTTACTCCTGGCGCTATACCCGAAGCTATGGAAGCGACCCTCGGGGTCCAATAGCAAGGAGGTCAGGGTTTTGTGATTGGTGACCCCCGGTTCCTCCCCAGCCCAGACTCTCATCATGTAGATACTGCTTGGATGTCGTGTGAAACTGGAAGAAAAAACAGTCAATAAATACAGAGTGGCATGTAAGGCGAAGGTCGTGGGATTGAATCCCATCCCAGGGGCCTCGTTGCTTTTTTGGGGTGCAAGAATCTTTGCCTTACTCGACCCAGGTGTAGGAATGAGTATCAGCTTATAGTCGGAGAAGTAATCTGCGATAGATAAACCAGCGTTCTATCCAGAGGGTGACATTTTGTCACTCTTTCCTCTTCATGCTATATAAATCGGGAAAGGCACCGACTATATGGGCGAAATGCTCTTAAGGACTTACTTTATTAAGGCATGGAAGCTTGTGGGCTCATGGAGCGTTTGTTTATACCTGGTTGAAATAATATTGGGCGAACGATTGGTAATAGTCAGATCGGATGTTATTTGATCGCAGATTAAAATTTCACCTCAAGCCCATATACGATATACTATACATACGTAATATAAGTCACCCAACGGGCCATGGATATCAACATAGTGTGAGTCAACTAGACTAGCCAGCACCAAATGGTGAACCATGGCATTCTGAGTTCAATTGCTGTTTTATATTACGTACCGGGCAATCGCTGATTTCATCTAATTGTGCAAAGTCTGCAATACATGCAAAACAACTGTACATTACTCATAAAGAACAGTATCATTATACTTATTACGTTCATACAACTGACTCACCTAAAAGCATAGCCACTGTGAGTCGTTCCGAAGTCAATTGCCACCACCACAAAATGGCGTGGTTCGCTGGTAGACTCTTCGCCTTCATCTATCAATTCCACCTCGTCAATGAACGGAATGTCCTCACGTTTAGAGGGAGTTCTTTTAGGTTTAGCTTTCTTTGCATCAACATCTGTCTCTGCCTGTGGTTCGTTGAAAACCCCGTCATCTTCGCGGTGATACGTTCCGTCAAATCCACTACTTTTCCGTTCGGCAAGTTGGGTCTTTTCGGATGTCTTGCTCTCTTTTTCTCGCGGAGATCGAATCGAAGGGAACAACTTTCTCATTTTCGAAGATTTTTTAGCCTTTGGTGTCCGTGGTGGGGGAACGGGTGTGGCATAATCTTGACTAACAACTTCTTGTTTTTGTATCATAGGTTCGATTGCCTCTTGTGTCGCGTGAACTGTTACTTCAATGGGAGCTTCAACGACAACGGTGTCTGTCACAATTTTCTCCGGCGCCTTTTCAACGAGAGGGATTTGTAGAGGTTTTTCATGTAAAGAAAATTTACGCTCGCGTTCTTCATCTGAATGTCTCCTTTTTATTTCGGATGCAGTAATGGATGTGGTGTCCGTCATAGTAAGAGAATCGCTAGATGAAGAGGAAGACTTACTCTGCGTCTTTGAACGACTGGAATGGGATGATGCAATGCTCACTTCTGGCAATTTTGTTTTTTCTACTTCATGTTTTCGCTTGTCGGCAGATCTGGATGTTTTTTCATCACTTCTCTTACTTTTCTTTTCATTATCTTTTACTTTACGCGGCTTAACTTTGTCCTTTTTTTCACACTTTTCATTTATATCCTCTTTTATTTGCATGTCCTTCTTTGAATCTTCCCTATTTCTTTTCTGTTTTTTATCTCGATGCTTTGACTCCGAGTCGTCATGCTTCTCACTAGCTGAACCATCAACACTGGTTAGACTCTTCAAAGCCTCTCTTGTTGTATCCAAGCCAGCTTCTTTAGTTTTTATTTTTCTCTCTTTTTGTCTATCATGGCTCTTTTCAGAACTATCTTTCTTCTTTTTGTCATCTTTTTTATCCTTTTCAGTCTTCTCTTTTCGTTTTTCTTTCTCCTTTTGTTTTTTATTCTCAGAATGAGCGTCTGACGCAATAGAAGTGTCCAACTCAGACTGCATTGTAAATGACGACACGGAAGACACTGATGTATCTCTATTCTTGTTTTTAGATTTGGATTTTTTCTTATGTCCATCTGAATCATGATTTTTGTCCTTTTGCTTTCCATTAGAAGTTGCGTGAGAATGAGAATCTGAAGCAATAGAAGTGTCCAAATCAGACTGCATTGCAACTGACGACACTGAAGACACTGATGGATCTATATTCTTGTGTTTAGATTTAGATTGTTTCTCATGTCCATCTAAATTACGAATTTTTGGCTTCGGTTTTTCAATAGAAGGTGCGTGAATTGTTGAATCCGAGCCACTCTTTGAACCAGCCTCTTTTTCGTTTACTTTGCCTATATCTGAGGACGGAACTTTTTTATTATGACCCTTCTCTTTGGATCTGTCTTTTGAAAGATTCGTTGACCTCTCTGGAGATTTCCTGCTGACCTTTGGTGTTGACTCATTGGAGGAAGATGTTTGCTTACCAGAATGAGATTCCGTGTCGTGAGAACTAGAAGTAAGATCGGATTTGTCTGAATTTGATTTTTTGCTTCTTGGTGGAATGGATGGGGTCGATGGAGACGACGATGCCGTGATTGAAGTCTCTCCAAAGCTCTCCTCAAATTGAGAACGAGAATGACTCGAGTAGTCCGAGAAAGATGTCTGAGAACGAGGAGTTGATGTCCTTTGATCATCAAAAGATGACTGAAGGCCTTTTTCGTCGGGGCTCAAAGGCATTTCATCTTTAGTCTGCGTATCTATCACTTCTAACTCATATTCTTTGCTCCTTCCTCTACGGAATGGTCTTAGGAGTTTGCTTAACTTTGCAGACATTTTTGATTCATTTGAAGAAGTAGTAGAAGCTGAAGAGCTTGTGGTACTCTCAGACTTTTTCTTTTTCACATTGTCTTTTTGTTTTGATTTGTTGTTACCATCGGCTTCACTTGTCTGTTCACTCTTTGGAGTCCTTCTCTTGTGTTTCTCTGGAGTCGGTGATCCTTTCTTGTCATCATCTATTTGATTAGTTTCCGGAGAATCTTTGTCTTCTGAATTTCTTCTCAGAGAGACATTAGACTCACTTGGACCGTTCTCATTATCTATGCTTTGATCAGCAGTCGTATTTGCATCGGTGCTTGTATCCAAATTAGATTTGTCTAACACAGATCCATTGTTTGGTTCCTCGTCATTTGACCAGTTCTGGTTATTGACATCCGATCGAAGCGAAGGAGTAACTGTGTGTGGTCGCACAGGAGGAGACATTGGCTTGACACTTTCTTCTAGGATCATATCACTATTGGGTGTCTGAGTTGGCTCGGAGAAAAATGATATTTGTGAGTTTAATTCGGGAGCTGAACTTACAACAGGGGAAATTATGGTGATGTCTTTATGAAGCTGCTCATTAGACGCACAGGTGTTATTGTTTGTAATCGCCCCTGTTGTTTCTTTCAGCGCTTCATGGACTGCCTCCCAATTATCGTTTTCACATTGACTCTCTTGGTCAGATTTACAAATGCAAATGTCATCAATATGTTTGGCTGATGAAGAGCTATCTGCAATTTTTTGTTCAATAGTATGCGACGAGTTAGATGATGAAGACGATGATGACGACGATGATGAGGACGAATCAGCCACAGGGTCTCTATGTTCTATCTCGCTTTTATCAATTTCCTGCTGTTTAAGCTTAGTCGCCTCCTCTATCACAACTTGCATTAGTTCAAGTTGAATATCTGATCCAGAAAGGGATTCGGTTCCAGCAAGATCGACATTAATTTCCGAATCTTTTTCGTTCCCATGTTCGTCCGTTGTAATGTTCGTGTTTGTGAACAATCCCTCAGAACGTTCTTTTGGGTCCATTTCTAAAGTTGGTATGTCTATGCTTGCCGAAGAATATTCTACGTTGGCCGTGTCTGAAATAATAGTGTGGTCATCTGTCTCGATTCCAGTGGTAGGAATTTGTATTTGAGAAGAAACATTGGTATTCAAGTCTGCAGCGGCTACACATCCCATTATTTCTAGTTTGAGGTCCCCGGCATTTTTAGCCTTCAAACTACAATCTAACGTTTCATTCGTCTCTAGTTCCACAGTCGGAAGTGCCTCGCTTTCGTGTAATTGTACTGAGTTTTCGAGTTCAGACACATCATTTTGGAACATGCGATTTTCCATAGATGTGCTCATCTCTACTACTGGTATATCAAAACTATCTTTGCTGTCAACAATAATCCCAACCTCGACGTGGCCGTTTAACTCAGGGGCATTTGTAATGCTTTTGTTATTCATTACCTCTTCACGCTCTTCTTCAGAGCTAGAATCCGAAGATGATGAAGAATAAGTGGAAATATTCAACAGGCTTTCGTTGCTTTTTTGGTTTACACTGGATGAGTTGTTGTATGTACTCAAATCCTTTACTTTTACCTGGGCTTCATTGTTCTCTTTGTCCCTTGAATTTTCACAGAAGCATTCTTTTAACTCAACCCTTTCCATGCAGTCAGTTTCAATAACAATGTCATTTTTATTGATTTTCTGAGTTTCAATTAGGCATGTTATTTCATCGCTTGGAGCACTGGAATTAAGACTTTCGATATCAATTTGGATTTTACTCTCTAACAAGTTGTTACTTTCTGATGTAATTTTCTCTCCGTCTGACACAATTGTCTCTTCGTCTGACACAATTTTCTCTGCATCTGACACAGTTTTATCACTGTCTGATGATGTACTTGTATCACTGTCTGACACAATTTTCTTTTGGTCTACCACAATGTTATCTTCTTCTACAGTAATTTTCTCTTCGTCTGACACAATTTTTTCTTCGCCTACCACAATTTCCTCTTCTTGTACCACAATTTTCTCTTCACCAACCACAATTTCCTCTTCTTCTACCACAGTTTTCTCCTCGTTTACAACAATTTTCTCTTCTCCAACCACAATTTTCTCTTTGTCTGTCACAATGTTCACCTCCTCCACCACAATTTTCTCTTCTACTACCACGGTGTTCTCCTCGTTTACCACCGCAATTGTCTCTTCGCCTACCACAATTTTCTCTTCTTCTGCCACAATTTTCTCTTCGCCTACCACAATTTTCTCTTCATTTGATACAATTTCCTCTCCGTCGAACACAATAGTCTCACTGTCCGACACAATCCTTTTACTGTCTGATAAATTTATCTCACTGTGTACATCTATCAACTTCGCACTTTGCACCACACTGACGTCAGAAATAGGAATCTCCAAGACTTTGCTTAAATCCAGAATTTTATTTTCACATGCGGAAGTTTGCACCAAGAATTTGTTTGGGTCTAAATAGTCCACTCGTCTCGGCGTGGGGACAATTTTCACCGCGACACCTTCACCGCAAGTGGGGGTGACACTATTTTGGGACGGTGTTCTTTCCTGTTCACGACAGCCATACCAATTCAATCCAACCCCCTGCTCATTAACTGTCTCTTCTTCGTTATCAGATGAAGATGAGGAAGAGGAAGACGACGACGATGAAGACGATGATGATGAAGACGAAGTACGAGAATGTCCCTCTTTTTCTAATTCTCCAATAATTCCGTCTCCTGCACTTATTTCTGTGTCAGACGTCACTACGCCACCTTCGTCTGGGACTAGTTTTGAGAACGAAGCATCGCCTCCTTCTCCTCCCCTTCCATCTTTCCCATCACCCCAAGCCTGGATATCGGGGTTATCTGTCTCATGACCCCTTTCCCTATTGTCCACGCACGGTCTTATCTCAAGCACCGAGTCTTCTAGTTTCTTTTGGACCTTTTCTGAATGCGTGTTGTTTTTAGTCAATGGATGCTCGTCTTCAGACTGCGCCGGTGCTGGTTCAAGTTGTCCGTACACCACTTGACACAGGGATGTGACGGGGAGGTAGGGGGCGCTGGTTGAAGGATAGTGTGTGACTCCCAATGAGTCAAAGTCTTTACCGTCGGTCCAGTCTATCGGCTCATTTCCGTTTTCGTTTTCTCGTTTATCTGAGTCAAGACAGTAAAGAATTATATATTTTTTTAATGGCGTTGAAAGGAATATATACACACACACACTCACACACACATATATATATACACACACATATATATATATATACACACACACACACACACACACACACACACACACACACATATATATATACAATATGTAATATATAACCTTGGTGATGGCAATGGATTTTTCTTCTTCTATATTTTGATATTATTGTGGGTTATGGTAATTACAGTGGTTGTTACAGCATGTAGCAGTAGAGGTATGCGCAGCAGCAGCAGCAGCAACTACAACAGCATCAGCAGCGGCAGCGGTGGTGGTGGTGGTGGTGGTGGTGGTAGTGGTAGTGGTAGTGGTAGTAGTAGTAGTAGTAGTAGTAGTAGTAGTAGTAGTAGTAGTAGTAGTAGTAGTAGTAGTAGTAGTAGTAGTAGTATGTCTTATTATGTAATCCTTCTATGTCAGAATTGCCACTAACCGGCAGTCGACTGATCACCTGCTTGTTCTGGGCTTTCGTCCAGAGAGTTCCGGACTCAATGTTAATCAAATAGCAGGTTCCACGTTAATGGAGAAAAGGAAGATGAATGGAAGCCGAGAGAATGCTTCCATGTGACGTTTATACTGATCTAACACAGGCCGCACGAGTTTGAGGCCCGGAGAAAAGCAACGAAAAACAAAACAAATAAACAATCAAAACAACACAAAACAACAAAAACAAAGAATAATTTACTTTTTTCTAGTTCATGATAAAAGAAAAATCTATTTGTACACAATAGGCGAATCCATTGCATGCCTAAATTTCCTGATCCATAGAAGTTCCAGCTCTGTGTTCAGCTATGCAGCAAGATTGGGGTGCCTATGTGTTTGTCCGAGGCTGGGCATGGAAATGGCTGCTACACTGCTATTCGGTAAATGGGGTTTTGATAACAAAACAAACAAAGAATGCAGTTAACGCCTAACCAAAGATTTTATTTTAACGTTCTGTTGTTCTATTACAATAATAATAATCATCATTTTATAGTTACATATAGATAAGAAGAATCGTTGAGTAATATGGAGACTAGCAGGGGTCATATTATTCATAGGTTGCATATTAAGAAAACAAATCATTTGTACATGCAATAAAACTGTATCGTTGCATCATTAACAGCAACAATTAAAATGGTACGATGCCAAATACATAATATATAGATGAGGCCAAATATGCTATGAGTCATCAACCGTTGTACAATAGTCTGTCAACTGATCATATGTAAAAGACTGATTTGATGGTTATTGATAGCCCCCCCCCCCCTTACGGAAATAGAATGCAGTGAAGGCAAATATATATATATTATGATTGCGTCTTGGAGCGCTAAAGTTATTAGTTTCGTTAAGAATGTTGTCGCATTTCCTCAATGGTTCTCAATGCGCTTAACATTATAAATATATATATATATACTTTGATATGCAAATCAAACATTGGAGGAGGTTTTGCATAGCGATGGTATGACCACAATGTAAGTAATAGATAACAACACATGATGACATTATAACAATATTTCAATCAGCGGAAAATCCAATCGTATATTGACGGTGTACTTCCATTTATTACTATCGTTTGGACGTAAAGAGGTTAATATAACTGCCACAATTTTGTTTATTGAACATCACTCTATAAATCACTTTAAAAGTTGAATAAATAACGAACAGATCATACCCATTTTAAGACATTAATCTCTCTGAGAATTTGACATGTCTCGGACTTAACAATGGCACGGGGATAACTATTTCTAACGGCACAGTCATACAACACGCACTTCTTGAAAAGATTTATACTTAATCATTACCAAAGGGACATCAAATCAGAATCAAGCTGAAATCCTTCATTAATTACCTCTTTCATGATTGTTGTAATAGATCCACTGTCTTTACTGTGTCAAGACTTGTGCAAACACTCACTATCGACGTTTATGGTCTTCCACAGACTCGGAGGGTAAACAGCCCACGCCACGAAAAACACAGTAATAATAATTTGTTTGGAGTGGCTAACACTTTGCCACACATAAACAGCAAGTACCACTTACTCATGAGGAGTGTCCAGGATTTATGAATGTAAGGCAGTTCTACTTGACGATCACAGAGATGCCTGGTGCTGTTGTTATGGCAACATGTAACGTGACACTCGCCCTAGCCTTGCTATGTCAACTTTTTCTTAACCCCAACGAGATAGGGCGGTACAACTAAGTAGTAATAATGATATGAGGTACATATTTCTTTGCGGGTTAGTGCATAAATACGATATTATGTGTGTGTGTGTGTGTGTGTGTGTGTGTGTGTGTGTGTGTAGTGTGTATATGTAGAGTGTGCATATTGTTTTATGATTTTAAAAAGATGTATTTGATTATAAAACAAAATTTGACCACGAGCCAAGAAATAATGAGAATGTGCTACAGCGTCACGACACATACAGAACAGTACAATACTGTTTTTATAGATGGGTTTCTATGGCTCGAATTACAGATGGAAAGAATGATGCATGATGAGCAGATAAGACCTGGCAACAAAGAAATTGGGAGAAACTTTATATTTTACATCAATAACATCTTACAAAAAAATCCTGGCGGGGGCTGTGTGAGTATGGGGGGGGGGGGGGGGGTGGTTTAACCTGTGCGATAGAAATTATATAGAAAATAATAAATTAATTTTGACCTGGGTTATAGTATGACCACTTAGAGATGACAATTTGACCAACTATGTTATCCAAGAGGCAAATGGATGATTACCGATTACCCAGATCATTTTTGTTAAACAAGATCAAGAACGACACAAAACGATAAACATAAACAAAGGGGGTGGGGCGGATATCAACTGGAAGAGGAGAGATGAAAGAGTAAACGACTGTGCGACCTGACAAAGGTCACGACATGATACCGCCTGAGGGCTTTGCTAATGAGAATCAAAACAAAGCAAACAGAAAAAAGAGGAACATGGAAAGAACAGTAATATATATATGTATATACCACAGTGTATAAGCGACGTCGTATTATATAATGTTATAAATGACTCACACAAACATAGTTAAGGTAAGTTAGATTTATTGGTAGCGTAATTGAAACACGACATGAAGTTAGATTAGAGGGGCTGAGATTTCAAACGAGGGGGAAAGAATGCCGTGTTTGAGAAAAAGTCAAGCACTCCTTTGTAATTGATTATTAAGAAAATGTGCTTTGCTCTGAATTGTTTTTGTTTGTTTTGGGTTTGTTTGTTTGTTTGTTTGTTTGTTGTTTGTTTTTATGTTGTTGGGGTTGTTTGGTGTGTTTTGTTGTTGTTGTCTTTCGTATGTTTTGTTGTTGTTGTCTTTCGTATGTTTTGTTGTTGTTGTCTTTCGTATGTTTTGCTTAGCGTCCTTTTGGACATTGCTGGTTGTGCCAAAGGCGAAGGGGCCTCTGTATTAAGTCCGTTCGCGATATTAAAAAACAACCTTCTGGGATAGAGTCGTATAAACTCTGAAAGGTGGCGGGGACATAATATAGATTGTTTGCAAGATTGATATTATAATCGATAACAGCTATATTGATGAAACGAGATTTATAGTCATGTGGATAGATGTGTAGATATATATTTCATATAAAGATATAAAGATAGTAAGTTAGACAGACAGATAGATAAACAAATAGATAGATAGAGATTTTTAAAATAGATAATTGATATAATAATATAGATATATAATAGATTAGACTGATGATTAGATAGCCTGATAGACAACTAGCTAGCTACGATCTAGATATATAGATACATAAACATATATGATAAATAGATAGATAGACAAATATATACATGGATAGATAAATATATTATGTAAAGGCATACATTCATATTACATAGATAAAGCACTATACAAATCGATAAGCAAAAAGATTCGTGGATGAACCAACGGATGGACGGATGGACATTAAGTAGTACACAAGTCATATGTTATGCAAGTGATTATTAAAAATATTGTTTTTATTCTTGAAGACACAATATATAACTCAAAGCGGTAGAAAAGATGAGTATGATTTAAAAATAATAACTCACATTTTTTTGCTCCATCCTTGTCGGCCTGCCCCGACAACATGATCATGTCCTCCTCGGATGATGTCGGTGACCTTAACCCCGAAGATATCCCAGGCCGAATGACATACTGCAGTCCCTCCACGTCATCGTCCTTGCGAGGGCTCATATACACAGGTCCAAAGAAGGCAAGCATATCCTCAGTCACATCATCTCCAACGTCCATTACGACTGTGGCTTCAAGTTTGAATGTTCTTGTGTTAAGGGCCGATGGATTGCCTTTCGATGAGGAAGTGATCATTCCTTCTGCAGCTTCATCTGGAACTCGGCTTTCGTGTTGGTTGGTTATAACATTTGTTGCAGAATCCTGACAGACATTGGATCGTTGATCGTTAATATTTTCAGTTGATGTATGTAATTTGACTGAACTGTCATATAGTCCATCATTTTCAGCGTGATCCCTTGCCTCGACATCGACATGTACAGTTTTGTCATCTTCAGACAGTAGGATTTCTTGTTTCTCAACGCTGGAAATTGAACTGACTTCACTCAATGTATCGCATGTTGAACTGTTCTCTTTATTGAGTAAATCATCAGACCTGATCGTGTGGACCAGTGCGGCTACACATGGCTTTGTGTTGGGATCAGAGGGCTGCTCCTCTTCCATTTTATCACTCTTGACTTCTCCGTCCGATGAAGTGCTCTCCTTTCTATCACGTT
>JARFNW010180478.1:15000-16981 GCA_031763155.1 Dirona albolineata
GATAAGCACCGGTTCTATGGGCCTCATGGCTCTTGAGGACTTTACTATTCCAGCACATCTACAGACTCAAATACTTTACACTATCAAATTATCCTCATTTCGTAATCATATACAATTCCCACGTATTAAAACGACATCATTAACAAGACACGAGTAGCTCCAATTGCCTCTAGTTGTATCATCATCATGTGGGCCTTAGCCTTATCCACCCCTTTGATGATGGCAACAAGCCCTAAATGTTTATTTCTTTTATTATCATTGCTATTTCTTTTAACCAGAAACGAAGAGTCAACACCGAACACTTGAGCAAATAAGACAATGTTATGTGGCGAGAAATTGGGTGATGCTGAACACAGACTGTGCTGCTCATTATTGCGAGTGAGATAAATAAAATAGATATATTATATTAAAAGGAAAAAAACCGAATGTCCACAGTATTTGGGTTGGGGTTATTTTTGTTGGTTTTGTTCTCTTTTTTAATGCGAGGATTTGTTCGGGGTTTTTTTTTCAAACAACGCTACACACCAACATCGCATCACACTGCAGAGACGAAAATCACAAAACTTGACATGGGATATTAATATTATAATATGTTGTATAAGGTATAGCAATAAATTATGATGCTAGCTCTAATCAATTGAGTTTACACCGGCTAAAAAATAGAGGGGGGGGGGGGGGGGTCCGGTCCTCCCGTTTTGTTTTATTTTTTGGGGGGAATTCGATCGGGGTTAACTGCATTCTTGTGTGGCTTGTTGTCACTCATGCACGTTTTTTAATTGTTGACTGAACTGTAGAGCTAGAGAGATACAATTACATAGCAGAGCAAATAATGCAACTCTCCCACGGTTCCCAAAGGTCAATGATTAATAATAATAATAATGAGAGAAGCATGCGTAGTTCACGCTACTACCTCCAAGTGAACACCTGTTTTTACCTACCCATTATCGCTGTGTACGTTTTAATTATTTAGGCCTGGGGTGCGTGTTTGTTACCTGTAGGTAGAGGAAAATCTGAAATGGACTTGTACCCGAATTCTTTATTTTATTTATATTTACATATTTCGGGGGGGGGGGGCGGGGGGTAAATTGTTTGATATATATTTTTGGGGTTTTTGTTGGGTTATGATGATGATCATTATTATTATCAATAGCAGTATGAGGTTTCTATCATCATAATAATTAATATGATTATTTTCTTTTAATAACTATTATCTAGCTATCTCGATATTTTCGCTCTTTCCCATGATCTTAGAAATACGATCTAGATCCCCCAAATAATTATAAATGGCTCAATTCGTAATACAGTAAAACAACACAAATGCTGGATAAAACTGCCAAACTGTCAGAAGCTGGTCATCAGAATATATTATATTACATCATGGAGGGAGCCCCTGAAATAATAGTATCGGAAAAAGGTAAATTACCAAGAAACAATATCAGAGGTGAAAAGAGGGGGTGTAGGTATTTGGATGAAAAGAGGAAGACACTGGATAGAGATCAATGGCGAAAGTTCGTCCGCACTTGACCTTACACCGAAAGGTAGAAAGGAAATGATAAAGAAATAATATTAATATCATATATATATATGGTTTTTAACTTTGTTATTATAACTTAAAGAGCGTGATCTTGATTTCGCATTATATGTGATTTTGTGATGTTGTTTTTCATTGTGTGTTTTGTTTTTTAAATATTTTGATCTCGACACTGACCTTGGCTTTTATTTCCTATTTGACCCGGATCGTCCCCCACGAATCCTCTACGCATCACCGACCACGCTCTCCTCTTTTTCTTGTGTATGCCCCTCCCTCCATCATTCATAAATAAACGAAATGATTGAACTAATCGCGGTTTAGTTAGTATTTTTTGTTGGGTTTATTTGATGACTGCGTTTACCCAAAGAAAGTATGCGGTGGAAAGGCCATTTTTGTTATATAACAGGCACTACTGACAATCATCAAATATAGCTTCAACAGGAGGGGGGG
>JARFNW010180589.1:0-16977 GCA_031763155.1 Dirona albolineata
ATAATAATAATAATAATAATAATAATAATAATAATAATAATAATAATAATAATAATAATAATAACAATAATAATAATTAGTAATAATAATAGTAATAACAATTCTCATAAAAGGTCACCCACCATTCTCTCTACTGCCTTCTTGCCGTCCATGAATCCTCTCGGAATGGCTCCAGGGGTGAGGATCTCGTAACGCTGACGAAATTCTTGGAAGAGGATACGGTTGGGGAAACCTTGGCGACAGATACGGATTCCTTCCAGCACTCCGTTGCATCTCAGCTGGTCCAGGACCAGGCCAGACTCAATTTTGCCAGCCTGAGATTATACAAAAGCGTATTGATTGTTTCGACCATACGTCATTACTGAAATCATCTAATATAATATGGTACTTTAATCATTCCTCTCCTTCATATACTTTCTCAAACTACTTCCTTCCATATTCTATTTATTGGTTTACCTGAGGACAACAAGTAATTGAAGGGATCGTTTCCCAGACCCCTTTCTTTCTTCATCATTTCCTTTCTACCTTTCGGTGTAAGACCCCAATTATGATATTTCATCATTTTTGGTCAATTTTTCGAAGTGTTTGTTCCGTAAAGCTGAAATTGCACACCATCAACCTTCCCTAACATCTGCTTCCCATAGTATTTAAAGGACTAAACCATCCCATTGATTTCTTTCAATTTTCTGTCCAAAACTATCTGTTTTAACAGACATAATATACCAAAACTTGTATTAATGATTTCTTTTAATTGTCTGTTTAACTATCTGTTTTAACGAGAACAATATACAAAACAATTTAAGAATTAAATTATACCAGACATTGGACATCCTAAAGTAACATGAAATCCCTTGTAAAATTCAACGGTCCCCTAATCAGCCTGAATGAGACTGAGGCCAAGCTATGACAAGTCATTCCACTCACCTTCTTCTCGTGGTTAGGGATGATACAACGCACAAAGTTGGGGTTGGTATTGCGCAGCGTGGCCATCAGCTTGGCCAGTTGCTCCTTGTACAATTGACCCACGGTACGGAACATACCCTTACGGGTACGGGACCCAAACATGGTGTCCACAGCCTGGGCTGTTCCCATTCCTACGATGTCGGCTGGAAAGGAAAAAGAGGAGGTTAGTCAACTATTCATACCCACTAGTTACACATCAAATAAAAACAATAAATTAATCATGTTAATTGGTTTTAAAAGCGATGGAAAAGCAAAACTTCTTTGACAAAAACAACAATCATGATTTTAATTAATTTTTTTTAAAGTAACGATTTGAGAGACAAAAACTTTAATTCATAACCAAATCATATGAAACTGTACAAAAATCAAATTTGACCATTTCAAATGATTATGGTACATTTCTGTAATAATCCAACGAGTTAAATACATAAAAACTACAGAATACAATTATTCTTATTATCTTATACTGAATTGATGAATACTGTAACATTGTTGCCCATGCAAATGTTTTTACCATCCTTCCACATGTTGATGACGAAAGGATCTGAGGAGGTGGCCAGGATGGAAACCACGTTTTCGTTCAGGGGGTCCATGTTCTTCAACAGCCAATTGGCAGCCGAGTAGTCCACCTGGTCAGACACAAACAACAAGAAGATGATGAGTAAATAAGAGACCTTAAGTAAGTCCTAGAATCAAGTCACATGAAATCTTGGAGGGAAACAAGTATCTGCAAAATGAAAATGTCACATGTAGACTGCAGATGTCTATTTATAAATGTCAATAATTTCCACAAAGATAACAAATAAATCCGTTCATTCCTAACCCTCCTAAGATGTACAGATGTAAACAATAAGGGGGTACGCAAATACACAAGTACGCAGTTTTCAAGAGGTTCAATATCAATAATTAGCATATATAACACATTCACTCAACGAATATATTAGTCATATTCGTTGAGGCATTGATACATCTAACCAGCTACCACAGACAATGAATGCAGATAACTATTCACCAACTTACCTCCGGCAAACCAGGGCTGAAGTTCTCATTATAGTTTTCATAATTACTACTGAGCACTGGGAAGCCACTGAGCCACAGAGCAGACAGGGAAACCCTCAACTGCTTTTGTGGGCAGGACATCATTGATCCCATATTCAATTGGTACTGACCTAGATACCCACCTATCTACCTACCTACCTACCTACACTCTAACATTCACTATTTGACTACATCTTCCTTGGTTTTCTTTTTCAACTGATGGAATAATTTTGGGCGATGTTACCTACCCTAAAAACAAATAAAGCATTTATAAAAAGCCATTTTACTAATAATAAGACCTTATCCTATCCCTAGCCCTATAATAATGGCTTCCTACAATTGTTTACTTCATGAATTCCTTTTTGCTAACATTTTGATGACATCACATCCTGATGATGTCATCACTTTTTGAGAAGAAAAGTCTTATCTTGTGTATTGAGGTCATCAAAAACTGAGTGCCACCACACAACAAAGTCATTCTTATCACCTTTTTAAAAAAAATGAAACCCTGAGCCTGATGAGCCTGATGAGGCTGCTTGAAGGCAGACATTGATTTTCTTATCACTTTGAGAATTTCCATTCCTTTTTTGTGCTTCTTGTACTTGAGTAGCTCCCAATAAGGACAAGATATTTATAATAAATCTTTTCCCCATAATTTGAATGTGTTCAACTGTGTACCCTTCAGACCTGTACATTCCTTTTCCCCCAAAAAATAGAACGCCTTTCAATCTTTGCTCACCGTTCCAGCGTAATGCATGAGGCTGAAGTCAGCATCAGCCCTGAAGTCAGGCTTCTTGAATTTGGGGTGAGAGGTGTGCTGGGCCAGGAGCTTGTCCACAAACGTTTTGTCTGTGGCTTTGGGGAACCAACACTCTTCATCAAGAAGGGCCAGGACACCCATAGGCTGATGGGCGGGGGGGAGAAAGCAATTGGGAAAAATTATTTAAAATTCAATCGTCAAAAAGTGGCTATAATTCTAGAAATGATAGGGAGGGGAGGATACAATACTAAAGTAGAAATTCACCAGTTAATAAGCATGGCGGTTGAATAAGGATAATGATAATTTTATCAGAGCTCACCAAAAAACAAGGCCAAGAAATGGAGAAAAAAAACACTTTAAAAATCAACTATCTTGCCTCACGTATAAAACATATTTACTGATATGAACATCAATTATCAATATTCTTCTGCTCCAACAATTCTTTTTCTCTCTTTGTTGTTTCTATTTATTTTTGTGGGTTTTTTCATCATACCTAAAATGTCTTTGGACTGGACTACGATTCTTATGTTCACAAACTGTTAACATTTTCTACTTTCAATATGATGCTAGTGTTATTTTGGGATCCTAACTTATCTTTGGGCGCGCTACAAGATAATCAAAATTCTTAAGTACACAAACGATAACATTTTCTGCTTTCAAATGACGTTAGTGTAAATTCGTGTAACAGGAAGTCCAAAGCTACCTTCTCCAGCAGGTCAATGGTGGGCTGCAGATCCAGGCCAAAGTCAATAAACTTCCACTCGATGCCTTCCCTCTTGTACTCCTCCTGTTCCAGGATGAACATGGTGTGGTTGAACAGCTGCTGCAGCTTCTCGTTGGTGTAGTTGATGCAGAGTTGTTCAAACGAATTCATCTACAGCATTGGAAAGAAGAGGAAAAGAAATTAAAGACAAGGAAATAATAAAACTCTTGACTCTTACTCATGATCTAATGCTTGCAATTGTAACCTTTTCTTGTTAATACACGACATATTTTATCACAGACGGCAAAACCTTATAGATATCTAAAATATAAAACATTTATGAAAACAAAACATTTTCAGCATCAATAACGAATACATTTTCATCAGTTGCCAATCTTGGTTCATAATTTAACATTCCCAGCCCCTCCCCTCTCAAATATATTTCATTGATTGATTTGATACCAGTTATGCATTATAATAAATTTTAACAGTATCTGCTTCAGACGTTGTCAGAAAACAAAACTCACATCGGAATAATTCCATGTCTTTAAACTAAAAAATAACGTTTTTTGGTTTTTTTTGAGAATAAAATATAAAACGACACAAAAAAACAAACAATCAATGATTAAAATCTAAAAACAGGGGAATGAAAACAAATGAATTCCTTCAATGAAAAGGAAATTTAAAACGTTTTTAAAATGAGCAACCACAAACATGCAATTACCCTATATCAATTAGAAATACTTTTTAATAAATCCATAACATTAATAAATTAACATAAAAAATATAATCCAAATAAAATAACAGAGCAGCAATCAAAGAAAGGCCTGCCTTCCCCAAATCTCCATGTCCATTCTTATAAATACCTACAAGAGTCGGCCCATTTTTTATTCATTTCTTCAATATTATTTTTTATATTTCTTTATCATATAAATGCTATGTATTATTTGTATTATTATTATATAATCCAGATACCCAACCTCTTACATATATCTTCAGAAAAATCTTTTTTTCTTCTTTTGCACGGCCATTGACCATTTACCATTGACCATTTACCATTGACCATTTATCATTGACCATTTACCATTGACCATTTACCATTGACCATTTACCATTGACCATTTATCATTACAATAACAGCATGTATAATTAGACATTTCTGCACTATGACATTTTACTATCACAGTGAAGAAGAAAATGATTACCAAGATAATATGAGAACGCAATCAACTTGAAATAACACCTTAACTCAAAATGGTTTGGGCTTTTTCTAAACACAGGTAAAATGTTCAGAACGGTAACTCTCACCGCTTTAAATACGAGAACGCAATCAACTTGAAAAATGGTTTGAGTTTTTTTTTTTAACACTGAAAATATTCAGAACGGACCCTCTCACCGCTTTATTATAAGTGTGAAGCTCCTTAGGCTGAAACCCCCAGTCAAATTTTATTATCATCAACATTTCAATCATGTTCCTTTTACACAATTCTATTATATTAGACAACCATGAATTTCTTTTTTCAAACCCTGCTTTTACCACACTAGCCACGACAAACTATCCCATTATGCTGTGTGCTCGTAGAAATCAACACTATAGTCTACACTTAACTACCCAACGCTGAACACACACAAGTGTGGAAATTACATTTGTTTGGGGTTTTTTTTAATGAATAATAAAAACAAAATTAAAAAGTAAAGCAATACATCATCGCGATTTGATGCTATCTGTCATATTAATTTTTTGACAAATTTACACAAATCCTAAAGGGTTTTTTCTCTCTCTCCCTCTCTCTCTCTCTCTTCCCCTCTGCCACTGCCATTTATCTTCATAGTGAAAAATAAGTAGTAGGTTGACATCAAAAACAAAAACTAAAAAGATGTGAAAACAAAACCTAAAACAATTAAAATTAAGTCAGAGAATAATTTTCCTCCAGAAAAGCATGCATTCATTGATTGAAAACAATATTATAATTATATGAACCTCTTCCTCACAACATCTTTAAAAACCACAATAGTAACTAGCTAAATGCCACGAGTTTGGGGGACACCAAAAATAGCCATCTACGCGGAATGAGACATTTAGGAGGATTTAATTTCACACTTTAAAAAATCCAGGTGAATTAATGATTGACCTCTCCAGCAGCCTATTCATTAATACATGCATGACAACCACAAGGTCTGTTGGACAGGCTGGCTGTCAATTGCAATGTTTTCAATTCAACACATCCTTTTTTGTAAAACAACAGTTGCTCCATACATAAGAAGCAGCACTGTTTTTCTCTTTCATTTCCTAACTATGAGAACACACTTTTAAAAACGCTGTTACAAGTGCGCTTGTCTTGGAAAATGAAAATAAAAATATGATTGTCAAGAATTCTGTTGCAACTGGCATTGTGTAGACAAAAGCATTTAGGTGGTCATTACTGTAACAACAATATACTTCAAAGTTAATCAGCCAGGATGGGTAGAAGTAAAATACTTTCATTCATCGCCGTTAATTTCTCTCATAATTTCCACACCTTCTGACAATTTTCTAAGACAATCGTGTGACTTCTACGCAGCAGGCCAACAAGTCAAACCAATCTGATCATGCAAATAAATCTACTGATAAAAAGCAACGTTTACTCAAAAATGATGAAGACAACTGTGTGCATGCTTGGCGGTCTCAATGTGCTAGGAATGATAAAGTTGACAACACGTCATGATCAACAGAAACATCCGACTCAAGGCACACTTGGGTTATTAGAAAAATGTTTAAATGTCCATATCAACAACAAAAATAACTTTTCTTCAAATTAGAGGAGTGGACACGGTCGTTAGAAACAATGATGTGTGTTACCTTGTCTTTAGTCTGACAACCCGTGTGTCAAAAAAAGAAGAGAGAAAAAGAAGAAGAATTGGCTATTTTGTGTTTGAATGGATCTCTAATACACATATGTAGTGGTGATTGATTGTGATTAAACCGAATCCTTTGCAGGTTGTGAGAAAAAAAAGTGAGGCTAAAAATTTAGTTGAGTCCAAAGACAGTGTGTAATTTTTAGCACCCCCAAATGAAAGGCTCAGCAAATTTCTCTTCATACTATTATAATCTTTTCTTTTTCTTTTTTTTTTTCATTATTACTTCAAATATGTGAGAGAGAGAGAGATAAAAATCTTTTAACTTCATTACAAATAAGTGTAAAAATTGATTTTGTAAAATTAAAATATTCCTCATTTCATTATCACTTTCAAAACTGATTTGACATAAAGATAAAAAAGAACAAACTTGGTCTCTTTCCTGACAACGAACGAGAACAGTGCATGATCAATTTACCATTGCATCAAATGAATAAGGCTTAAACACCTATCTTTCTTGTCCTTTTTATTTATTTTTTTTCTTTCTCAAAACGCAGGGCAGCCTCTAGACATAGAGTCATAAGACAGAAATGGAAATGGTCAAACACTTTTTTGCAATATAGATAGATAGATAGATAGATACGAGAGGGCTAAAGAAAGATATAGTAAACAGTCACTAACATGAAATCCAAGCTGCGGGTGGAGAAAAACGGTTGGACCCAGCAGCAAGAAATAAGACACAGACGCAATGGGGACAAACCGTCATGACATTATGTAAAAGAGAACAACCACCCTTTGACAGGAGACAGTGGAGAGAGAGTATCAACTGCAGAGGCCCTCCCCTTCACTCATCATCTTCAAAAGGCCAGACGAGGATTAGCAATAGCAATGCGAATCAAAAATAAAAAATACCTAACAGTGCAATCCATGTATGATGGTAGACTTTTGACAAGCTACAAAAGTGAAAATAAAAAAAGCAATCAAATGTTTTACATCTGCAAAAAAAAAAAAAAAAGAAAAAAAAAGACTAATTTTGGAAATCCTCCATTCATGTGCATAAATATACTATAGACAATGAAGTTGCATAATGTAACTGGCAGCAGTCAATCCACAGAAAATACACGTCACAACCCTTCCTCCTAATTGCATGGAACAATCACTTATCGTTCATCACTGATTCATTTTTATTTTGTTCATTTTTTAAAACTACTTAAATTATTTTTTTTCCTTTGGGTAAACAGCCATTTTTCGCAACACATTTCTAAAACAACTTCTCACCTTGAAGATCTCAAAACCGGCAATATCCAAGATTCCAATGAAACTGGCTCCCTGGCGCTTGGTGCGATCCAGAGACTTGTTGATTCTCATCACCACCCATTTGAAAAGACGCTCGTAAAGGGCTTTTGAAATGGCTTCCACGGCAAACTCAACCTGACAAGAGGAGAGATCAAAACATAATTAGAAAATCAACATCCAATTAAGTTTGTTTGTATTACCACCACCACCACCACGATCACCACTACCACCACCTGACCATCACCACCACCACCCCCACCATCATCACCACCACCACCTGACCACCACCACTGAGAAGTAATACTGAGTAGTTCGCCTAAAAGCCCTGTCCGCATG
This sequence comes from Dirona albolineata, assembly GCA_031763155.1. Classification (NCBI taxonomy): domain Eukaryota; kingdom Metazoa; phylum Mollusca; class Gastropoda; order Nudibranchia; family Dironidae; genus Dirona; species Dirona albolineata. The sequence continues at coordinate 7,932 of JARFNW010180589.1, forward strand.
ACAGAGCACGGTCATCACACGGTCATCCAACTGTCATCAAGTCAAACAGACTTGGATCTATCTAAATCTAACCCTCTAATCTAAGAGTGTGTATGATCACTCAATTTGTCTACCTACGAGTGCCGTATCCAAGGCTACCAGTAGCCGTATACACAAACCACACGTTAACTGTTAGAACATTTTGGCACAATCTTGTTGCAGCGAATTATACTCACCATATTGCATGATTCATTATAATATTCATGTCATGTTTCAAGTATAAATTTGTGCCAAAATGTGCTAACAGTGAACGTATGGTCTGTGCGTAAGGCCCCTGGGACCAAAATCAGCAACATTCAAAAATTTTCTTTCATCAACTGATGTATAATTATCTTAATTAGTTGTGCTGTAATTTACCTGTGTTTTGGTCTGCGCTTTGGTGACGAAATCTCTGCCGACTTTGATCTTGGGCTTAAGGAAGGCTTGGGTCAAGGCTGTAACAGGCACGCTGAGCAGATGACATGCTTTCTGGGCAACTGGTCAATTACAGGCAACAATGAGGAAATAACAATTACTTAACGTCATAAAAGACAAGCATGACAAATGATATAATGTAGTAATATAATCTTTGTGATTTTTCTTTTCTTTTTTCCTTTTCTTACTTTTCTTTTTTCCTGTTATTTTTGGAGGCAGTTTTGTTTCTTTTCATGCAATCAAGAAAATCATTCATTTATTCTTTTTTCCTAGTAAACAATACTTTGTGAAGACAAAAATAAATACGTCGGTATCTCACACACTGACAAATATACTCAACCCATTTAACTTTGTTTATATAACTACTGATGTTATATACATGTTTTAAAGGGGGGTGGGGGAGAGAGTCGGTCCACTTAAAATGATACTAACTGGTGGCAATCCTCTTACGGTAAGATGTCATAGCCAAACAATTTCATTTACATGACAGATGGAAAAAAAAATGATTGAAAATCATACAATAAGATGAAAGCAATTTCCGCGCCATTCCTCCGTCCCTTACCTGTGTTGTCAGGCAATGTTGCTTGCTCAGCGTTACGTTCTTGCTTGAATTGCATGTTTCCAAAGAGAAGAACGGATGATACGGTCCTGAGGACAGCTGTGAAGCACAATTTTTAAAAAAGGTAATGAATGAATTATCAAATCAATTTCAGTCAATGAGTCATAGAAGGGATGGAGAGACTATGTAACATCATGTTTTAAAGCAGAGTTGTCAAAACTTAGAGTAATTTCCCTCCTTGGATTAATGAAGCATATATCTCATCTTAACTTATTAACCATCAACTTTTCTCTTTACATTTTTACAGAAAAAGTTTTTGGGATTTTTTTTGTCACTTGACCCAGGTGTAGAAAGGGGTACATGAACCTGCTTACAGCCGGGGAAGAAGCAACCTGTGATAGACCAGGGTTCCATCCAGAAGGTTGACATAATATTGTGACTGTCGCTCATGTCTGCTTCACGCTACGACAACCAGGACAAGAATCACCTCAAGGCTCTAAAAGACTTTCATTACTTTTCTCGACCTCCTAATGATTGACTAAACGTGTCGTCACTTACCGTAGGCGTCTTCGAGGGAGATGCCCATGATGGACATGGATTCCAGCAGGTTCTTGTACTCGGCAGCATCGTCAACGCCGGGCACCAGCACCTTTCCACTGCTCAGGTAGGTGTACTTGCTCAAGTCCTCCAACAGGAATTCCTCTGTTCAAGTTAAAAACATAAAGCACATTACATCATGTCGATATTAGGAATCATTCTTTGTGCATCCTACATCAAAAATTGTATTTACAAGATATGAATGAGGCATAACGATGAAAGGACACTAATAAAAACAAGACAAATGAAATGAATTGAATAATTTTAAATTACACTGTTTAAAATTTCCAGATACACTTCATCATTTCAGCACTAAAATATTGAATTCTTATGGTCTTCCCTCTTTCTCATCATTGACAAATTTCATCCACTTTTCTTTCTAATCCTTGACAAAGATAATAATCTTAAAACTAGTGTTTACTTCTCTGTTCTTCTGTGGCTCCGATGAGGAACTGGTAAAAGATGTGGAAGGCTCTTTCTTGGTCTGCCTGGCGGACAGATCGAGATTTCTCCAGCAGATCTTTTTCGCAGAGTTAAAGAAATACTCAAAATGCAAAAACATTTTTTAATATAAAAATAGCAAGACGCCTGCCGTCTCTTGCATATACTTGCTGACGTTCAAACTCAAGACAAACAGTTCGACACTATTGACTCCCTTTGTATAAAATAGCTAATTGCCAAGCTACGGGCATGCTTAACAAAACAAAACTATGTTACAAGACTAGCAAACTACTAATGCCTTTTTCATAATACCAGAGATACAATGGAGTTTATTACATTATTATGTGTTGCAATTCAAGTTTCCTAGGACTAAATCCAATCTGCAATGAGATCTGGATCCAAAACCTCTTGAGCTCTAAATCCTGGCGTTGTTCCAACAGTTGGATTGGTTTGGGAATGCAAGGAAAAGGCCATGAACAAGTCACAAGAATTGGTGAAAACCGTTTGCTTGGGTTTCCCATTTCCCAGAGTTTGGTCTATCGTGAATAAAAAGAACCATGACAAACAACTTTCCAATAGTGAATAAGGAATCTCATGATATATTTTTCTGTACTTCCCAAATAGTAAGGTCAAGTCAAGTTGCTGGGGAAAATCTTCTTACGATCTTGTCCTACTCTACATTAAATTACTAAATAGAAATATTTGAACTGATCACTTCTAAAAATGAATGGCATGCAATAGTAGTTGTTTTTACCAATTCAATACTATGTAAATAGAATACAATACATATCATAATTAAAAGGGTCATCTATTTCAAAAATATTACGAAAACCACACGGTTATCTGAAGGATACATGTTTCAATGTTAGCTCCAGAGATGAATCCTGAAGAGTCAAAGTTGATGCGGATGAATTTACCCTGGAAGCAAAAGAAGAAAAACAACTTTTAGCACACACGCCAAAAAAGGTACAGTATCAGTTTCAAATATTTCATAACGCAATAATATTAGTTTCAATCAATAACACAACAAAAAATATGATTTGTTGTAAGAAATATGAACATGAACATAAATCTTCCTGCAGACAAACTTATAGGGGAATTCTAAAACTCATAAACCTTACATAGCCTGTCAGATAAATTTATCTTGAAAAATATATTATTACAACCATTGTATTTATAGATAACGTGAAAAAAAAAAATTTTAAATGTGTTCTTAGCACTATGCATGATGCTTATTTATTGCATATTCTTAAAATTTCTTTTAAACAAACACAACAACAATACAATCCACTACTTACAAATCTGGAAGAGTTGTCGTTTTTAATTGTTTTGGCGTTTCCGAAAGCCTCGAGGATAGGGTTGGCCTGCAGCAGCTGGTTCTCAAGTTCTCCCTGAAAACGGTGGTTTGAAAAATATTTTAGTTTGCGATGTGATAATGGTTAGAAACCCAGCAACGTAACACGTAAATACAGCTCTGTTGACAGGGTCAATATAATATTATGTTAGAAGTGTGGTGGGTAGTTATTTCTATCCATATTATATATTATTACTTCACACTCATCACTGGTTCATCTAAGTGCAACACCATTCACCATGCCGGCTAGTCTTACAAGGTTGTTAATTACTAATTTATTTCATGTTAATAATGACAATTTATTAATATTCTTTCCTTTTTTTGTGCTTTCTTTGTGCTTGTTTATTATACAATAAAGAAAAATACCAAAAACAACAAAATTAATCTTATGTGTGTACACCAACAAAATAAAAAATCTTCATCACCAAAATGACTGTTATGAACAAAATGTCATGTTAATTTACAACAAACACAACATAAAATGTTCAAAAAGCACCACAAAATCAAAAGCATGGAACAATTCAGCAACAATGTATAACAACAAACAAAAAGTGAATATGTGACAAAATCATGTTATAAAATTATAACTTACCCCCTGCCCTTCTTTCGTTTTCTTTTTTTTCTTTTTTTCTCTCTCTCTTTCTTTTCTTCTTTCGTTCTTTTTCTTCTTTTCTTTTTTTTCTTTTTTCATTTTCTTCTTTTTTTTCTTTCTTTTTTTTTTTTTTTCAATCCCCTGCAAAAAGGACCCAAACATTAAAATCTAACCCAATGACAAAAAAAAAATGAAAATGAAGATGAAAATGAGTAAAAATGATTGGACGTGGCAGAGTAAATGAAAAGGACAAAACTTATGAGAAGACAAACATCCAAATAGCAAGTATTGCCGGCTAGAATCAAATCATCATTTAGCCGTGGGCACAGAGTAAAAGTGAACAACAAAACAACAACAAAACCAGCAACCCCTCCTAACAAAACGGAAAAGGATTTTCATTATGAGCAAGAAAGAAAGAAATATCCAATATTTTTATAAAAATGAAACAAGGGCAGAACAAACAACTGTATTATTGGTATAGACGCTTTACAGCTAGATAGATGAGAGATAACAGCAGTCTGAAAGATATACTTTATAATGGTTGGAATACATTGCATCGCCAACAAAAACAAAAAAAAATTGCTGACATTTGAACACCTGCCTTGCAAGTGAAAACAATTACAGTATTCTGTTTTTGTCTTTGCAGCTCTGCCAAACAATCCAAAGTAATTTTGGGCGGGAAGACAAAAAAAATAATCAGCATTTTCTTTTCCTTTCTTTTAAAAAAACGAGCAAAAAAAACAAACAGCCTTTTCAGGAAAAACAAGTGTAAACTGAAATCAGAAAAGAAAATTGTAAATCAAACAAAACAGAAAATGAAATGGCTATGACCAAAACTTCTTTTTTTTGTTCTCATGTTCCTACATGAATTTTGAGGGATTTTTGTCCAATAAGTGATAGTCCACTACTACTGCTAGTGCTAGAGCCCTGAAAGAGTTAGAAAAACCCCCAAGAAGATAATTTATGCAAAAACATTCACAGTGAGATGTCATCAACACATGATAATGAATGACATATGCAATTAAATTAAATAGAAGAAACACAGAAACATGAATCATCATCAGAGATATATTATAGAAGAGAAGAAGGGGGGGGGGGGGGTGTAAAAAAACTGAGCCAAGTTCAAGGCCATTCTGTGGGGGTTGATTGCTCTGTTCTCTTTCCAGCCGGGGTTGGCGTTTATTGTTTGTTAATATTTCCCGAACATAAACATGATATCAAACAGCAAATGTTATCATTTTTTTAAAAGTACAATAATAAAAACTGCAACAACATGCAGAGGGAGTGTGGGGGAGAGGACGTGAGACGGACAAAGAGGTCAAGAGTCATGGGTCACGAACCCATTGGATGGGTCATGGAGGGGGCTGTGATGATCAAGTCGATGGTTTCGTGATGAGTGAATTCATTAATTTTCAAAAATAAAATATAACGGGATGGTGGTGTTGGTGAAGGCCAGTTTTTCATCAAATGACTGGCAATACTTACAAGGTTGAAATCCTTGTTCTACACAAAATGAACGAGGAGGTAGATATTGTAGGACGCAAGATCAAGATCCGAACACAGTGAGAGTGGAGGGATGGGGTGGTGGTGGGGGGAAAAGAAAACATGTCAATGTTCAACAAATGGTAAAAATCATACGTTTGCCATGCTTCAATTCACGACCTGACGTTCCTGGCCGATCCATTAGACAGACACCGCCTGCTTTACCATTAATATGCCCTGTTAACAATTTTACTACTACGATGATTCATAACAGCCCATCGTCGATAATTAGTGTCTCACTCCAACAAGATTGTATTATTATTATCAAATTAGTATTTCATTATCTATCACTTGATATATCTATACTTGTCATTTTCTTGTTTCTAAAAAGCAGGATGATAAATATGGGTGATGGCAAAGCTTGAAATGATAGAAAAAGCAAAATGCTAGAGATCACACAAAAAATTATAGGTTTCTAAATCAAGCTTCTACTGCTGCTGCTGCTACTACTGCTACTGCAACAACTACAAAATTCATAAAGCAGATTAATTTACTTATGTTGAAATATCTTTCCCTTTTTATTTTTTGTATTTAAATTTTTATTTTTATTTTTCAACTTCAAATAATTCTTTTCAGATAAATTGCAAGTTAACATTATTTTTTCTCCACTTTTTAACAGTAAATAAATATCATCATGCCACAAATTGTTATTAATAGAAACTTTTTTTTTAATGTGACATAACAAAAGAGGTTAAATAGAGTTATTTTATATAATTTGATGTACTGTAGGCTTTGAAAATGACATTAGAGTTGAAAATTGTATAGATGGGTGTCATGGGCTATTACCATAAATGGTATATAATCTTAGAGATGATTATAGTTGTGTGGGATGGTGAGAGGAAAAGGCCGAGTAGGTCGTAGCACGGGGCAGGGCAAATAGGCAAGGGGGGATAAGTGGCGGTTGGCAAGGCTGTACTGTCACAAGTGCGTGGTTATAAAAAGCCATAATAATAATAGCAATGCATATTATAATAATAGTAATACTATAACAACAAGAAGAAGAGTTTGTTGTGACACATAAGTGGAGATGGAAACACTTCATTATAGGATGAATAATAAAGTGAAGTAAAAAGATTCAAGCAAGCTGGGGATTTTGGATTTTTTTTAAATCAATCCATTCTTTTTAAATGAAAAGAGCAAAAAAGCCAAGAGTCACCCACAACCATAATAATATAAATAGGAAATTTTGAAAAGTTGGATGCAAGATCAGAAACAGATACCCACCCACCCACATACCCACACATACCCCCCACACACACACACCCACTCACACCCACACACACGTCCTATATCTACTATCTACCCAATATTATGATCGTAGTCCCCCATGCCACCAACCATCCCTAAACTAAAAAGCACCGCATCCAACCAAGCAAACACAAACAAACCCAAGTCATGCTTTTAATCGTCTTGCTTTATTTATTATCACCAGTCCGCAAGAGCGAGCTGACACTGACATGGTTTTTACTTTGTTTTGTTTGTTTTTCTTTAAGAGAAAGAAGAGGAGGAAGGGAGGGGGGGGGGACATCCTGTTTACTATTGCCTTCCCAAAATGCCATCAGTGTGTGTAATCTTACGAATGTCAGCGCTACGTATCGCCACAACATCCCCTCCCCATCTAACCCGACATGTTATGTGTATGTATGTGTATGTATTGTATGTCCTGCAATAGGAAAAACAACAGGCCGTTTGTTCTGTCCTCCTCCTCCTCGTGGCTACGAGACTAAATATAATACGACGGCCCACGACCATCAAGGATATCTAAATGTGCATGGCATGGCATGGCCAAGTATAAAACCAGTCCGTCTGAAGTAGATAACCGTCATGTTGGCTGCCGGCCTGACTGGCTGACTGGCGAGCGCACCTTTTTCTTCTAGTCAGTCCTCTACTTCCAACAATGTTTCACTCGGCCTGACACGGAGCTTCCCACTAACATAACATGACCTAACCCAGGACCATCCAAGCGTAGATGGGTGGGAGTACAAACAATGCGGACCGCGGACGGACCTTACAACCTGGAATGGTGGGGCACAAGTGATTTGGGTCTGGGTACACACCTTGTTGACCCCTTAGGTATTTATGTATACACACTCAAACTTATTTTTTTATATTCTTTTATTTTATTTTATTTGGTGGGGAGGGGGGGGGGGTGCACACACCTTGTTTATCCTTATGAAAACACACTGAACGTTTCTTTTGGACACACTTGACCCCGTAATGTAATCATAATAATAACGTTCGGGTCTGTTGGAGTGAATGTGTGACTCAGATTTATAGCAGACGCTCAAAAATACTTGAGGCGAAACTAACTTTGGCCAAACTCGAACGTCAAAAAAGAGTTCACTCGTGATTATAATAATATATACAATGTTTTTCTCTCACGTTTTCATTGTTGTTGTTGCAACTCCCCTTAAAATAATGTGGGTAATTATCAACTGAATAGCTTCCCTTCAGTAAAATCATTAAATTGTAATTTGCCAGTTCACATGATTCATTCTTGTTTTGGTTTGTTGAGGTTTGTGTGTGTGTGTGTGTGAATGAATGTTTGTCTAGATTTCTGTTTGATTTTAAAAGAGAGGAGGTCATTATTGACGTATCATTCCTACACACACGGCGTGTTGTGATGGTTGTGATGGTTGTGATGGTTGTGATGGTTGTGATGGTTGTGATGGTTGTGATGGTTGTGATGGTTGTGATGGCAAATAGAATGACAAGTTGACCTAGCAGGGGACGAACGGAGGAGGCTGTACGTGTGGACCATCCCATATATACTACGTACGTGCATTAACAATAAATAAATCCATGTTAACATGGGCTGCCGGGCTGTTGAACAGAACCCAGGGTGATGTGGGCAGGCTCCCACCCAGCCATTGTAACGATTGGTATTGGGTGCTGAGCATAGCGAACTGTAGTATCGCTATGGTGCTGAGTCGTCATGTCTCAGGGGGGGACAGGACATGAATGTGACGTCACAACCAGGGACCATATTATCCTACACAGACGCTGGTTAATGTTGTGAGTGTAATCCAATTCCAACCATGACGTTGGTTGTATCTTACAGTGATTCACTGACTGTACATGTCTTATCAGTTATCAGTTCACGTATTGTGGACATGGCCCCAGATTTCCTGTAAAACTACACCCCGTCCATTTGTCTAATTGTAACGGTATCGTCCCCGACCGTACACGGTACACTACCAAATAGAAACAAGGCCTCATGTCACTGGGTGCACGGTACACTACCAAATAGAAACAAAGCCTCGTGTCACTGGTACAAGGTACATCCGCCAGGCTGTCTCAACATCAAATAAAACAAATTATGATCACTGTTATCGATACGGCCGAGGAGGTGGTGACTCATGACCATTCCTGATGACTGGCTCCAGTGCCAAAAACGGTTTTACATCTAACGTGCACGAATTGGGATGAATGAGTGTGTGTGTTTGAGAGAGAGAGAGAGAGAGAGAGAGAGAGAGAGAGAGAGAGAGAGAGAGAGAGAGAGAGAGAG
>JARFNW010180699.1:0-27009 GCA_031763155.1 Dirona albolineata
TCTCTCTCTCTCTCTCTCTCTCTCTCTCTCTCTCTCTCTCTCTCTCTCTCTCTCTCTCTCTCCCTTCCCCCCCCCCCCCTCCAATAAAAAACCTGTCTCCAATATTCCTTTTTTATTGATAAACTCCCACAAGTGAAAAGTGTCTTGTACTTGAGAGAGTCAATAACAAAAACAGAAATATTATGGAAAGGTAACTCTTAATATTAATAATTTCACTTTGCAATTTTCTTCTGTTGTCGTGCCCTGTAAATATCATTGACGGGAGCTGTTGGGTTGATGTCCTTTTCTTCATCGTCACTGTTGGCTTCTTGTTTCCTTTTCCGCATACCTGTAGCTATCTCTATGGAGTGTTTTGTACCAGCGTCGAGACGCACATCTCCATTTCTTCCATTCTGAATTCCCACAGGACCTGAAGCACAAAATAGTCAATAATTAATTAATATTAAAAAATCGTTAATATTATTACTGAAGCGTCTAACATAACATATATATTTTTGAGAGAAAATAGAGAAACATTAATATTTTCATAAAGTGACTATGATTCCTTGAGGTTGTTCTTCATATATTCAAGTTAAAGCAAGCACAAATGCTTATAAACCAGAATTTCTCAGACCACATTTTATTCTTGTTCCGTTACTTTGACCAGTAATGTCCAGTTCACATCTATATCTCACAGAGTGCACTCAGCTAAGATAATTACAATATTCTCCGTCTGAGTCACACCCCTTTTATATGCATGGTTTTGTTGCATGACCAAATTCTTACAATAATATAATTTACAACATGCAGAAACCTACAGACGTTCCAAACACAATATCTGCTAATACTAATACCCACGAAGACAAGTTGCTTAGAGGACACAAGTGGTCAGTCTTAGCTAATTTAACGTCTCAAATCGATAAACATCATGACAAAGGCTTACATTAGACCTTTCATTCATTCACAACACATGTTATTAGATAAACACCAGATGTAAGGCAAGACCTTGATACATTGATAGGGATCATAGCCATACAACTGTTCCACATATCAATCTTGATTGGTTACTTTACTTTAACGCTTTCATTGCCACACCTTTTTCCTGTCAAAAACTGCTCAATGAATCTAGACAGCTCTTTAAGCAAAGGGTAAAAATATGTTATTCACTAGTTTATCATGCATGTTTCCTTTGCTGACAAAAGTCGTATGTGGCAACACAAGAGTAGCGGAAGTCATGTGACAACCAACTTAGATCATGTTCCCGGCAACATTCTTTTTTTAATGCAGAGTACGAAAGTAGAACTGTTCCAAATATTTCTGCATTAAGGTTGCAGGGGCTGTTGAAATTTGCAGTAACAGTAAGTATTGATGCAAAATAAAGATAAAAATATTTACCTTCTGGTAAGACAACATTTCGAAAGAATTCCATCAATTTGTCTAATATAACATGGGGTCCCTGCAAGAAACAAACAAAGACAACAAAAAAAAAGCCATGAATTAGATTTCAACATGTTTCATAATTATTACAAATTGCGTAGCTGCCACTTTTCTAAAACTAAAACCACAAGAAGGGAACGCGCAACACAGCATCTCAAATGCAGTAGTTAATTAAGGTAGGTAATTAAAAATTGTAAAAAATAAATAATTATCTATTTAATTATTTGTCTATATATCAAAGTAAAGGAGAATAAAATATGCTTCTGTGTTAAAGGAAATGTGTAAGTTGTAAGTGTGAATGTATAAAAAAAATAAAATTGACAAAAACAAAGAGTGAAACAATTTTAAAAGACAGTCTTAATTACTAAACTAAACTAATGGCATTGCATTCGTAAAAATCAGGATGCCACTCAACGTGGTCGAATGGACCCGCCAGAGCCCCTGGCTCCCAATTATCATCGTCGGAGGCCAAGCAATTGGCTACTTGCTTCGTGATCATGAGAGCCCAGGTTCGAATCCTGATTAAAGCTACTGATGTTGATGAGTCTTTACACATATTTTCCTCACTCAACTCAGGTGTGAATTAGTACCCAGCTACAGGCAGAAAGATGTCACTTTGCCAGTATGATTATGATGCAGCCTAACAGGCTACTCTACTGTATGCTCCCCAGGATATTGAATGGCACAGCCTGCTGATGTAAAGTCTGTGAGTGTGAGCCTGTACTTGAGCAGGGAAAATGGACAACAAACCTTAGCCTATCATTATCGTTATCTGTTGGTGTCACTGCAATGCAAATGCAAAACAACTTTGAAATCAATCAAGTGACAAATCAAAACAATTTGACAAGTTCTGGAAACTCACGTGGAAACAACTTGGGGGAGGTATCATCAACATGAGAGAGGTGGCGGCTGGAGGAGGAGGAAACACACCCCCTGGGATTGGATGTTGCCCTGTCGCTGGAAATGGAAAGGTTTAAAAAGTCTCATTGGCTAAAGAGTAATAGTATTTAGTCATACAGTTAAGGTAATGGTTATACAGGCTAACTGTCGTCTATTGCTTAATAAAATGGTGATGGTGGAGTAACAGTCGGTGATGGTGGTGTACAAGATAATCATGAAGCAAATGCAAACAACTCCATGATCTAAATCGTGGTGCAAAGGCATGGATTCGGGATCAACAAGTCTGAGATATTGAGATAAATGTAACACGTGTTGTACCTTATACATGGTGGACAGCGTGTACAGAACAGCACTTCCTCCGTAAGAAAATTTGTCGATGTACAATTTTAATTATAATATTTTTGCTAAAAAAAAAAAGAATGAACAAACAAATAAAAAAAACTCACTGCCAATAGTCTTGGGTTTGAAAGGAATCATCTGTTCTACATCTGGTTTGGGGAAGGTCGGCCTCTTGGCCTTGTCGTCTTCGTCTGCGTTAGCAGACAGAAGGACTTGCTTGGCGCTGGATGACGGCAATTGGAGCACGTGATGCTTTACCAAATCCTGCATAGGAGGACAGAGGACCAAAGAAATTCAAATTCAAGCAACTTCAATCGGATAAGGATCTCAACTAGATGAAAAATGCACTGCAACCCGCACTTTTTAATCCCCAGTAGCATATTTGAATACGATTTGAACAGAGGATATCAGTGCGGTATCTAAAGCAACAGCATCGTACTTGCTCACTACACACAGGACCAACTCAAGAGATTATTATTACTACAAATAGACTCTACTTATCTCCTCTATTTGTTTTCCTGACCTCTTGCTTTTCCATTTTGTCATTGTCATTAACATTTTTTTTTCCTGTTCCCCCAGGGCAATAATAACACAATCTTCTCATCAAAAGGTCCCCACTCCCTCACGCCCCCACCCCCATCCCAACTATGTTTTACCTTGTTAATTGTCACTTTTCAAAATCCTTTGTTCGAAACATTGCTGTCTTGTGCTGCCAATCATCAAAGCTAATTTACATAATCTATATTTTCACTGAAGTTAGTCAACATAGCTTTGGCAAGTCATTATTACTATTCTATTATTACTCATTACAAACAACTTTAACAAGCATCCCACACATACCCAATATCCAATGGCCCTGAGCTCGTTGTCTGTACAAGGAAGCAAACCAAGATATTTGTATCTGTCTATCAGCAACGCTGTCTCTTTCTCTTCAAATTCTTGAATCTGGAAAGAAAAGGATAATTTCATAATAAAACAGATTTAATTAACATCAGTCAGCCTTTAATTAACATCACCCACAGCTTTTTCTCTAGCTCATTTACACCTTTTCCTGTTCTTCCCTTTTTCTTTTTCTTTTTCAAATTGTTTTTATCCTCTTACTCAAATATACATTATATATAACTTTACAACATTTTCATAACAAACTGATGATGATCATGTGACGTCTCCGGTCCGGAGGTTGTCGGCAAAGGAACGCCATCTTTTTCTAACTTGAGCCAGCTCTTTGCAAAGGCTTATACCAGAGCCACTCCATTCATTCAAGTTATCTGACTGTCCATGTTCTCCGTTGTCTGCCTCGTAATTTCTTCCCAGGCGCATCGCAATGCACAAGTTGTTTCATCCGGCTTGCATCTTTCTTTTTTTTGAGTGGACATAACAAGTTCTCTCCTGAGTTGCAGGTGTTGCTGACCATGTCTGTCCAGGGTTTTCTTCCTAGGGTCATTATAACTATTCTTCCATAACAAACTATGAACTGCATAATATCGTCATAAAAGAGAAATTCACCCAAATTGTGATAATATTGCCAGTTGTTGTTGGTTTGATGCTACAATTTTGGTGAGTTTGTGTTATATTCAACTAAAAGACATTTACATTTCGATCTTGATACTATATAATGCATTAATAATCAATATACATATATATGTACAATTCAATAGCATTTAGATTTTAAATGTGGGGAATTGGAAATAAAGCTTTAACTTTAAATCCCTTGAAAACTGTATTAAAAAATAAGAACGTTACAATATTGTTGACCCAATGTAATTTCCAAATTACACAATACACGTAATTGCCTTTAAGAAATGAAAACAAATCTTCAAACATACGGAGCACACCCACCTTATCAATAGTACATGACCGTCGTTTTTCCACTTTGATGATGCTAGCCAAATCTCCCACCTGTGATTCAAAGGACAAGAACTTGCTCCATATCTCCCTGAAATGATAAAAGAACAGATTGACTTTTTAAAAACTCCCCCAATAAAACTAAGACAAAAAAAAAATCCCAGAGAAATTTCCACAACAATCATTAACATTTTATAAAGAAGCAATGAGTGAGCTTGACACATAGTTTAACAATTCCATGTGCACATGATTTTACTTGGTAAAAAGAGAACACCCTTTACTTATTATACTTATACTCACGTTGACTTTTCTGGCAGCAATTGGTCTGACGATAGGATTCTTTCGAACAAAACTCTTGTGTTGTTGTCCTCTGCCAAAACAAAACATAATTTCAGATTAGTTCAATAAAACTATTGATCAGTCAATGAGTCAACGTTATAATTCTCTCTCTCTCTCCATCCCTCCCCCCCTCTCTCTCTCTCTCTCTCCCTCCCCCCCCCCTCTCTCTCTCCCCCCCCCCCCTCTCCTAACACATCTCTGTTACCAAATGTACATTATTATACCAAAACACAGATCTTACCATTCATGTGAGACATGAAATCAATATAGCAGGACGCGTACTCTGGACTGTCTCCAAACTTCTTCAGTCCCAGCTCAAATATCTTCAGGGCAATATTTTTTTCCTGGATTGAAGATTTAAAACAATCAAATTAATTTTACTATGATGATACATAGTCATTGTTCATTGCATTCAAATACAAATATTAACGCAATCTACATACATGATTCTCGAAAAGAAAGGTCAAATCTTAAGAATAAAAAAATATAAAAATATCTTGTCCTATTGCTTGAAAAATGGCATCAGTGCATATTTAAGCAAATACAATAGTAATAATGACCTGCCAAAGCTGTTTACATGAGATAAATTTTTGTAGTGTATGTTAATAAGCTTGAATGAGTGACAGCGCCATAACATCGACATTTCAACCAAAGGTCAAGCGACAATTAACAACGAACAGTCACAAGTCAACGCAGATGGGCTCGAAATATTTTATCTTTACCTTGCTGCAGTAGTATTCCATGAGAGACGCTGCCACGAACACATGGTACTCCGACCGTCTGTCTTCTCTGGCTGCCTTGAAAACCAATCTGGCTGATTTGATCCCCTCGGCCCTTCTTGCAAATTTCATGTATTGAATGTAAGCCTGGGAATGATTATATCATAACAAGCATTTTTTTTAACCCATTGATAATGTAATTATAATAATAATAATAATAATATCAATAATAATAATAATAATAATAATAATAATAATAATAATAATAATTCTTTCATACATCTCAATGGAGAAAATGTCAGCATCAACGACTGAGGCCATTTTAAAAGTGGGTCATTCTGCCGAGACTAGTTACGAAAATTTCACAAGATTTGGTTGATTAAAATGAACAATTTGTCATGCCATAAATTACTTAAGAGCTCATCTGCATAGCAACAGTTAGGAATGGCAATACTGAAGTGAAACAGCTTGTGTAGGGCCAAGGCCAATACATTCACCTCTGATTACCTGGCAGATGAGTATTTGCAGGTAAATCAATGTTTTCCATATCTGGACAAAGTCAAGTCCCATCAGTATTAGAGACAAGCATTTAGAAAATATGCGACACATTTCAATGATCATAGACAGTAAAACCATCTAATATACAACACAACGCCAAAACTTGTTTTAATCAATTGTGCGATTTTACTACATCTCACGCATAAAAACCGTAACGGTTTAAACTGTACTCACTAAAGTTGGTTTGTTGTCTTCTACTTCCAAAAATTTCTTGTAGATCTGATGGACTTTGTCAAATTTCATTCGACCCTATACAAAAAAATAAGAGTAAGAGAACAAAAAATAATAAAAGTCATACAATTCAATCTTCAGCGAATCTTAAACCATATAGTGTCTAATTTCTTATGAATTGAAACGGTTAAACAGTAGCGTAGTTTTAATACATAACATACATATATATAACATAATATTAATATGAAATTAAATAATCATTCGATACTGGATTAACATCAGAATCTCAAATTGCAGCACAGCACTGCAGACAATTCCTGGGTTATTTCTGCCTTGTTTAATTAAATACACCCTAAAGACAAAGTGCTCTTGTGGTTAAAAAAAAAAAAAAAAAAAAATCTATTATCTTTAAAAAAAATTAAAAAAACCATATAATAATACAGCCTTTTGAAACTCTCACAATCAACAAATTTAGAAATAATGACAACAGCTAATGAATGAAACTATGGGAAACAAATCAAGGAAAACAGACCTCCTCAAAGTCAGCATAGGCAAAATAAATGAGCATGTTTTTCTTCATCAGGGAATTGATGGATCTTTCGTAAATGGCTGCAGCTTCATCTGCAAATATTTTCCCTGCAGTCTGGTCCTGTGGTGTGTGGAGAGAAATTTAAGAACAAGTTAAACTCAAGACATAATCTCAATCTAAAAATCTATTGCATACAGAAATTAGAACATCAAAATTCAAGACATAATTTCAATCTAGAAATATATACACACACTCCAGGTTCAAAATGCAAAATTCATTTATTGATGACGCTTTTGGGTCATGAGACAGACATGGCCAAAGAGGAAAATGCCTTCCGAATCAAAGCATATTTTTAAATCTATATCATTTTTTATTTGTAATGTAGCATGCCAGGGTTTGAACCAGCCCAGCAGCCAAACCACTCAACCACTTACACCACAAATTTGACTTAATTAAGACTTCCAACTCCAATAAACCACCTGATACTGGTTGTGTTTCAACTCACCCCCTTTTCAATGAGAATTTTACTAGATTGGTCCAAATAAGAGGCTGCCTCAAACCAAATGTCCGGATGGTAACCCAAGCACAGCAAGCACTGTTCATAAGCAAACATCACTGAAAAATGACAAAAACAAAACACTTGTGTCAATAAGGTGAAAACAGTAAATTTTTGAATTCGTCAAAAGTCGTAACACTATTTTGAGTAGACACCAAACAACGCTTATGAATTTACAAATTAAAGGATTATTAATGCCAAACAAATTGTCTCATTTTTTTAAAAACTATCATTATCATTTCTATTTTTCATCATTACTAACACTAATATATATATACATATTATCATTATCATTACTATTACGATTATTATCATTAATTACTGTCATGATTATTATTATTATTACTTTTATCATTATTACTATTATCATTATCATTTTCTTTATTATCAATATTTTAATATCATTACACATTATTATTATTGTCATTATATTTGGTTGTAATTGTGTACTTGACATGAAAAACAGGATATTCATTATTTCTTTGTGTGAATTTCAGCCACTGATATCTGTATCTGTATCATTACGTTTGTATTATATTATATTGGAGGGTGCTACATTTGCTGGAGACGCGACTTGAACTTGAGACACTCATCGAATGAAGCGGTGTCCATATCTTTTTCCAGCTGGTTCCATCCGCCAATGGTTTTGACCAAGAAAAGTTTAAGTCGCATTTCAAAATATCTGCATAATTGTGCATTAAATAGTTCCATTTCCAACGTTTTAGCTGATATTGATATTGATTTGATATGTACAAACAATATCTTTTGTTAATAAATAAATAAAAAGAAGATAATATCACCTCTCTTTGTAACAGTGGCTTGTTCTTCAGTTCTGAGAGGGTTCTTCCTCTCCCAAGATATGTATTTTTTCCACAGTTCAACCTGAGGATAGCAAACAAGAATATTAAAACTTAAAACAAAAAAAAAACCAATGTAACCTAGCCTGATCATGTTTCCCATCGTAATGTTTCCGCCTTTAAAAAAATCTGAAATAGTTTAAATTTTAAGGATATCTTTTGAGAAAGATGTCACTTGCATCCATAGACTTTTCTAGGTTGTTTTACAGGTTACTGTAACACATGCCTACATATAAATGTATACCCCCTAAAATTTATATATGCTACCATGGCATCACAGAACCACTACCACCAAAATTATATTCTTGAAAGCAACCACTAACTACGCCATAATCTTCATCACAGAATCTCAAAAGTAAATTAACTGGTGCAAGTATCAATGTCAATGACTTAATTTCTTCATTCGCAGGCAGCCCATGTATAATTTTACCCCCTTGAAAATTATATAAAGGTACCATTGTACCATAGCCTCAATGTAAGCCTGTAGAAGCTATAACAAAATTAGGAAGCATGTTGAACCGTTTTCTAAAATCAACGAATGTTAACTCCAAATGTCCCCCAGGCTGAAGCAGTGTCAGTGTCATCTTTGTAAAACAAATGTATAATTATCGCCTAACAGGCTGCGTGTGGATAATCAATAATTAAGAGTTGAGAGTTCAGTTGCTTTCACAGGGCAAAATGCTACTTTAGACTTGGATTTGGATGGTTGTGAATAAGAGCCTATATATAAATTAAGTCATCTATCTATTCATTTCAGTAGGAAAGTAAAGCATTGCCCAGGAAAATAAACAATGGGCAAGATCAGGGAATCGATGCCTGCAACAAAACCGTTACCTCATCGGCCATGGCAGTCGTAGATACTCAACTTTTGAGCTCATTTAATCCACCAGCATTCCCTTCAATCATAGAGTGCCGGGGACACCACTGTTCTGTGGAAATTGTCCCCATATAGCCGGCAGGTTCTTTTCCTCCCTATTACCATTACTATTAAGGGCGTCAGTCATTTCATTTTTCACACATAGTGGGGTTTTAAGGAGTAGAGAGTATATTCTGAGTTTCAATTATGCAGTTGCATAATATATTGACCTTCTAAGCAATTAGCACTTAGCCAGGGCTAATTTGGATTCGTTAAGACATGTATTTGAACAATGAATGACCATTATATTACATTTTTTGGACCAAGTTTATTTTCACCCCTATTATTAAGTGGCATGTTGTACTCAGTTCACGGTTGGAGAACTTTTCATACAGAGGAGGTTCCAGAGGATCTTCCCCGTTATGCAGTTGTCCATATTTAGCGGCATCCAAGATAGGCCTACTAGCTTGCTTGTTTTGTCGTGATAAATATATTTATTCTCCGAAACAAAGAGTGTAGGTGTTAAGTATCAGTATCACTATCTTGTAAAACATGATCCACGACAACAATGGTTTTCAAGAATTGTATGGACTGAGACGAGACTGCTTGCTTGCTTATGAATTCAGATGCTCAATTTTCAAGTTAGGAAAAAACATACTTGATGGGTGAAATTTCAAAATGTAAAAGTTGATAGCAGCATTAGGTTTATCAATGTTGTCAATAATGTCAACAAGTTGTTAACATTAATGCCTTATCATTTGGCATATCTTTAGATTTAGAGAGGATGGACGGGGATGAAAATAAAGTATTATTATTATTATTAAATCATTTGAAGGTCATTTTTTAAAAATATATCAAGCCGTAATCTTATTTTAAAAGGACAAAGCATATGTAGTTTATTATTCTTCAGTTTTAGTACCGCACTACACCTATTTATTAAGACACTTGTAAGGTTCTATCAAAGGTGAGGCCATCTTTTTACTGTCCATCTGCAGTAGTAGTAACATAACCGGTGCAACAACAAAAGACTTGAAAATATTGAAAGAGGAAAGGCAATGAAATCCTACCCATCCAGGCTTCAGACCTGGGAGTCTCTGATGATACAGATTAAATCTGGATGGATGGATGGATGGCAAGTCTGTTTGAGTTGCTGACTCTATGGTAGCGGTGCCGATGCAGGAACAGGTTTGATTCCGGCTGTGTCAACATCTGCTAACTTTATTTCCTCTTACTCTTTGTACCACTAGTCTATTTTTCAGGCAATGCATTTCAATACTCGTCTCATACTATTTTCAATTTTTTAAGAACACCACAGCGTCTTTTCATTATTTGATCTGTTTCACCTATCCGTCAACCCTGCAGTTAGTGTTGTAAACCCAACTTATCACATAAATTTCAGGACTTGAACAACAATTAAAAAGACTTCAAGACAACACCATGCAACTAACACCACCACAGATAAACGTGGAAACACATAGAAGTAGAAGCATCGCACAAAAGAGGATCAAACAGTTTTTCTTCACCATAGAGATCAGGAAAATGGCTGATGCTTTGAAAACCGACAGCTTGGTTAACAGAGGGCTTTAATTTTAAGTCAAGTAAGACTCATTCCAGGCCTCTTTCTCTTCAACTTCAAGTCTTAACTCTAGTACTAGTAAGTTTCAAGTAAGTTTTCAGGTCAGTCCCTTCCAAAAACTTTGCACGACAGTTGACAGTCAGGTCTAGAGGGAGCTTTTGACACTTGGGCATCCCGAAACTTTCCTTAGACATAGATCACACCGACCCAATCTTGCTTCTTCGAATGGACATCACTCACGCATAATTTTACAATAAAAGTGCCGGTAATCAGTGAATAGCATTTGTTGTGATTATTGTATATTTTGTTGTAGGTAGATATAATCACGTTAATGACAGTAGGCTATGACTCAGAGACTTTTCGTCAAACATCATTATGTCAATTTGGATAAACTCAAAAATTAAATGTAGAAGGAACACGAAACATAGTTTACTACACTACAGTTCAATAAATTAACAATTTCTCCTTATTCATTTTTGCTTGTGCAAATTTTAATAGGATTACGTAAAACAAACAAAAATTCATTGTAACCTGCTTGAGCTCATTGTACGTGTTCTGAGGCGGAACTGAGGGAGAATTCTTGTCCAGCCCTCTGGTGGCCACTTCGTATTCTTTGGCTACTCGTCTGGCACTCATGTACTCTCTGCTGCGGTCGTCTATCATCTTTTTGGCGATCAGCGGACTGATGCTCTGTTGAAATTGAATGTAATAATAGTATCATTGTTTCTTCAATATTTAAGTTCATCGTTGAGATTAAATATATAAAAAGTAACGGTATCATCATTGTTTCTACAGTATCTGTATCTAAGTTCATTGTAGAGCTTGAATTCATCATCAAAAGTAACAGCATCATTGTTTCTTCAGTATCTTTAAATTAGTTCATAGTTGAGATTGAATATATCATAGAAAGAAAAAAAACCAGCATCATTGTTTCTTCAGTATCTAAGTTCATAGTTGGAAATGAATATGTAAAAAGTAACAGTATCATTATCATTGTTTCTTTAGTATTTAATTTAAGTTGTTCATAGTTGAGATTGAATGGTTTCTTCGGTATTGAATTTACAGCACTATGAAAGTTTAATCTGTGACTTGACACCTGTATGCTTTATGCTTTATTACTTTAACCTGTATTCCCCATATAGCGGTGATAACTTTTTTTGTTGCCCCTTTGTTCTCCATCAATATCAATGATAATTTATCACATATAAAACCATAACATATATGCTAAAAGTACTAATACGCTTTTACAGCAATCTTATATTATGCATGTCTGCTAGTTCTACTTGTCATTGTGTATTAGTATTGCTTTATATGTATAAGTATACTTATCTATATAACAATAGCCTTTATGTACAATATGTTGCTATAGTCGTTTTACACTTTTTTTTAACACATCTGTAAAATGAAACAAATTTCCTTTTTGGAAGAAATAAAGATTTGAAGAAAGTGCATTATATGCTAGCAATAAAAGGGAAGTTCAGACGGAACCCTACGCATGTTTCAGTTTCAAGTTTCAGGTACACGCTGAGTTTTGTCAAAAGTCAAACAGAATTGATAAAACAAAAAACAACAACAAAAATAAGTCAATAGGTACAAATAATAATAAGCTACAAACATTTTCATAGGCTGTGTAATCTTTCCAGAGAAGCTCAATGTTGATCATTGGATTGGTGACTCCCCTCTGATAAACCTTCCTCACGGCTGTGATACGCTGGTTTTCTGCATAGGACCCCACTGCTTCCCTGTGAAAAAAAGAAAAGAAAATTTCATAAAAAATTACATCCTTTTCTTGTTTCTCCTTTTTTAATTATTTTTTTTTTTACCAGCTATCTATTTATAGGCACATAAAATAAATAAAAACAGAAATATCAACATTTCGTTTAATTAATTGATGCTTCAGCTTCACTCCTCTACCAACATTACAAAGTGAATTTTGCTTTTGATTTTGAGTCTGTAGGTATTAACAAATAAATGTCACTGGTGTATTTGGCACAAAACAACTTTATCATTTTGAAATAGATGCTAACAAACACAGAAAAACAGGATTGGAAAATATCTCCTTGAGTTAGAGCAGCAGGAAATTTTCCGAAAAAGTGGAGTAAAAAATCAATCTTCTACAGAAGTAGCTTTTAAAAATGTTATGTTGAGGATATGCGGTGAATAATTATTTATTCTAATGCCTCCTGGGACAAATGAAAGTAAAGACAAAAGAAATCAACATCTGTATATCAATCATGTGTAGTATAACAACAAAAGGAAACAAAAAATCCCTGAAAAAAGAAGAAAAGAACAAATCAAATACAGACATTTTCATAAAGAATATGAATAACTGCTAAATACAACAACGAGAAGTCATTGAAAACATCACTTACACAGACTTCAAAAAGTTGATGTATTCCGACCAGATCTGAAAGGACATGATGTCCATCCCGATCTTCTCCAAAGCAAAATCATAAGCTTGAGCCATTTTTTCTCTAAAACAAAAAGGTAGATTTAGCAAAGAATTAAAAATCAATATGACCCAACAACATTCACTGACATTGATATCGGTGTAGGATCCAAAAGGGCATGTAATAATTTGATTCCAAATATCACCGTAGGCGGGTAGGCCTACTGTAAGACAAACTACAATTGCTATAAAATTTTGTCCTTAAAAAAAAAAAGAACACACTATTGCCTACCAAGAATTGTATTTTTTGCAAGATCACAACGGAGAAAAAAAATGGTAATCTATAGTTAAAATAAAAATACAAAGCAATCTTACTTGATGTTGTTAAGTTTGTGAACCTGTACATAGGCTACACTACCAGAATATGGAATATAAAACCATCTTTGTCCTTTATCTTTTCGTAGTGGTCTTAATTCATATACATATATATGTAAATTTAATGTTTGATGTTGATCCTATATCATACTATGTCATGTTTTAATAAAGCAGAGCTGTTGTCAATATAATTTTACAATAAAGCAACATAAAGATTAAAAAAACATCTCCATCCACAACTTGTTACCGATACGAAGGCAGCGTCCCTTTAGTTTCTTTGATGTAATTCAGGTACAATCTCCACAACTCGATGTTTAGAACTTTGATGAGGCATCGCTGGAAGAGCTGAACGTCAAAAGAGGTTGCCAAAAAGGATGCATTATTTATGATTAATGTCAAATATAAGAAAGGGCACTACGCAGAGTGCTTCCTCTTCTTTTCCAGTCGTAGAAATTCATGAATTTAGAAGGAAAAAAAAGAAAGGATTAACAAACCCAAGGAAAAAATGTTTATGCCAAGTCCAAACTATGGTAAATTTTCAGAAAAATTTATTGAATTGCATTCTTCTATGTTAAAACAGTGAATTTTCATGGCTAACCTAAAATGAAAAGGAAACACATTAAAAATTTAAAAAACAATCATTTAAATATCAGGAGGAAGGGTTGATTTGGGTGAAAAATGACCAATGGAAAGGAACAACGCAAACTGGTAACACAGTTTATTCTGAACTGAGATATGGAGAGGTCAAAACAGTTTTTTTTAAACAAAAAACTTTTAATTCATTCATGATTCAGATTCATTCTTCTAGTTAGTTACAACAATTACGACATGTTTAATTAATTATATTTCTCAGGGAAATAATTAACATTAGGAAGCACAATCAGGTAAAATTTATTCAAAATCAAACAGTACAGTAAGTCAATGCTGATGAATCACAACATGCTTTTGTCCTTGCTTTAGAACTTGCAACAGCAGAGGCAGATGATTTGACGATACAGCTCATAGCAGAACAGTACTATGGTATGTCCTACTCATATATATTTGTGTAATGCATCATTCCCAAGAATGCAGCAAAGCCAAAGGGACAAGAGATTTGCCATTCCATTTCCATGGAGAAAACGTATACAGGTACCAATGTAATTATTTGCAATGTTGTCTTGGTTTGAGGAAGACAGACACTGACGACAACCAATGCACAATAATGACTCTTTGTCGTCATAAAAAGACAAAATCGCCTCTCTGTTTAAACAAATAGTAATAGGGACCACTCAGACAGGACAATTAAACAGCAAAATCGCCGCTTTGTTAAATACAAGGTTTACGTCATAATTTCTGCGAAAGCACCCTTAGTATACATTCCATTCAATTTGGTTGAAAAATTTAAGCTGGAAAAGTAAATCTGCAACAACCCCATTTTTAAAATCATTTTAATGCCAACAAGGTATACGTAACAAAATTCTTAGCTTTAGTCTTTTACAGTACTGTTTTTTGTCAACAGAGCTTTGTCAAAGGTCTTGAAAACCTGAATATCCAGGTTTGTATCACAAGACCTCTGCATCCTAAAGCGCCAGTCCTACATACTTAGACTTGTCCTATTTATTTCCCTCTTTGAAAAAAATTTTATATCAGAATGTTATCATTTTTCACAAAACTTTCACTCTGCCAACACACATGAAATATTAAATAGAATGAAACTTCAAAAACTAGTGAACCTCATTTCAGCATACATATTCATATTTATTTGTTAAAAAATATATTATATTGACAAAATGCAATCACTGACCTTTTCAACTCTCTCAAAGTTCTTCAGTTTAAGCTGAAATAAAGCACGTTAAAAAATGAAATTAAGACACATTATTTTAAAAATATTTTCAGTTTGCATCCTGAAGATGAGCTGAAAGAAAAATAAATAATAATAACAGGAAAAACACAATGAGTGAATAAAAATAACACAATACATAAACCATGGCTTCTGAAACAAGACTTTTTTAATGGTCTGCAACATGTGACAACAATAATAATATACAGTAAGTTATAAGAATGAAACACAACACCAGTTATTCAAAAGAAAAAGAAAATTGAGGGAAAAAAATAAGAAAAGAAAAAAGCAACACAGAGTATAGGAGGTACCGTACTTTATTCCAACTTTATTATCTTGCTTTATTATAAAGTGGCAGTACTTTATTTTTTTTAACTTTCCACCATTTGCAAGCCTGCAAAGTTTGGTTTTTCTCTGCAACTGCACTGGTAAAATTCACCTCGCCCACCCCGAATCTTTTAATCCAATTTCTCAACTTCACTTGCTTTTCTTAAATTTGCCATTAATTTTGGTTACACTCAAAGTAGACAACAATAATTCCAAAATATCTCTAGCGGTATAGGCAGGCAGGGATCACAAAAGAAAAAGGACCAAAAAAAAAATTCAAAAATTTCTTAAGAATGTCATGCTCGCAATAGCATTTGTGTGTAAGTGTAAGCCTATATATTTTGAAAAGCTCATATTATGACATAACCTTCACATCCAACTCTGTGGTGTTACTTGCATGGGTGTAGCCTACTTGCGTAGTAAGCAAACACCATCTACATATGTTTATAAATTTGTGAGCAAATTGTAACTTTAAAATTCATTTTCATTTTCTCCTTTTGAGGAGAGGGTAGACATTCAAATTTGGAAAGAAAATAAACGAAAACATATTTGTGTTTAAATGATGGATGGAACCAGATCATTCAAATACAGTCTATATGGAGCCTTTCCCTTCCAAAGACAAAAGAGAACTTTGGCCTACATGACCTTTTTTTTTTTTAAATAAAGGTGAAAATGAGCCCTCAAAATTAAATAGCTTCAGTGCTGCTCTTATTTATTTGATCATGAAAACTGAAAATCAAGAACCTTTTGTTTTTAAATGTTATTTTATGTTTTGTTTCAATTTAAATGTAAAATAAATCAGACATTTTTAAAAAAAGATCAAAACAGCTATATTGACATATTTCACAAGAAATATGTGTGGTGCAAATGTGTATAGAGCACAGTGATGATCATGGATAATTAAGCACTAAAAAGGAATGCCTTTCATTATTTAAAAAAATGAGGCATGGTTTGCAACTTGTGGTATAATAAGTGCTTTGGTGGTGTGAATCGTGAATAGCAATAATAGTAAATTTAACCTCATGTCAAATTTTTTATATTTATATATCAACATGATCACATATCAATAAAAAACATTGTTTTAAAACAAGTTATGGATTGATGCAGCCAATACAGTTAAGGTGTTAATTAAAATCCTGTTTCTGTTACACCCTTTGATATCAAGGATGAGCTGATGACTTTTGTTAATATACACGTACTCAGTTTGTTTCAGACGACTCTCTTTGAAAAATTGTTATGGTCAGTGCCTCAAAGAGATCAAATCTTTGCTCAGATTATCGCAAATATCACCTGGATTATCTTACGTTTTCGGGTAAATAAGAAAACTTAGATATTTTAAATAACTACATCTCAAGCATATTGTACAATGCAAATCTGAATTTTTTTGGCAACAATGCCAAAACTTCGTTGCATCGCAGAAAACAGCTCATCATCAACACCTGCAGTGATTCCTGTATTTGGTACACATCAGAATAAAATCATACATCATTTTTCTTCTCAAAACCAGTTCCATTGCCATGCAAATGAAGCCATTTCATGAAAGTGATCACGTTCACTATTTCATAAACTATTGCTGGATCAAAAATGTGTGTTCAACCCAACTGTACTGTACGACAACATCAGCAACAGAATATAAAATATTATTATGCTGCAGGTAGTTGCAGTAAATCTGTGGGACTGGTGAAATAGACACAGGAGTGCTGCAAAATGTTCCAAGTCCATAGAAGAAGGTTCAGCGTGGCTTGATTATTAGAGCATTAATAAAAGTAAATCGACTCAACATGGCTATAAAAAAATGCCTACTGGGAACAAGCAAGATGACAGGCTGAGTTAAAAGAAGAGGGCAGAGTGACATGTGTAGTGCAGACGGTCAAGTCATCCCAGATCAATCTGAAACTAACACTAACACTGCGGTCTCTGCCTAAAAATACGAACTAAAAACATGGTAAATTGTAATGTAAGACAGGCGTGCATAAACTAATATTGATGGCAATCACAGCCTACTGTTAAACCCCTTTATTATATCCAACGTTGGCGGTATAACATGGTTTGACTGTATTTTTAAAAAATCATAATTTTGGTTATTTCCTGCATGAATTCAAAATATGTGAACTTTCACATAGACCAGTAGTGCAAATGACCTGTACTGTAACTAAGCCACTCTATGCATTTACGCAAATGGTTACCCTTACTCTGAGAGTAACTCACCTCATTGAATTAGTCTTTGCAGTTGACGGTATCTTTACTTTAAGATCCTTCTCAAATATAAGATGTTTAATACCATAAGATTTTTGTTAACACACATTAGACAACTGTCAAATGACCCAATGCTGCCTGCCTTTGAGCAGGGTCATGCATTTAGTTTTGGCAGAGACCACAGTGCTAATTAAATTGAATGAAGAAATCCTTGAAATTGAATTAGGTACTTCCACAAATAGTGAAATAAGTTGTTAAAATCACTTTCTTGAGATACTTTCGAGAACTACAACTTCTGTAGAAGTTATGGTACGATGGCATGGTGTTTCAATTAATGCCATCCATCACAGACAAACAATGAAATGTTAAGATAAAGAGTTTTGGTCACAAGCCACATAAAGACAAACAAGACACAAAAAAACACATCCAATTTTTCCACGGAACACTGCAAAAAATCAAATAAACTCTCCACAAAAAAGTAACACCGAAATAGATGCTTGAATTTCAAATGTAAAACAAATTTAATTCATCATCCAAGGCAAAAAAGCATTGGTGAGAATCGGGTGTATAATTAATAATACTATAGGCGGAGCATAATATAAACCAAAATTATTAATGGCTAGCTGAAAGAGAGAAAAATCATTAGTAGCATTGGATAAAAACACTCTGATTTATTCTGTTAATAATTAATATATATGATGCATAAAAGAATCAAATTTACAGAGTAACTAGTCACATATTCAACACTGTTAGCACATATAATAATAATATAAACTAGAAAAGTAAATAATAGAACTTGACCAAACAAGCCAACATACTATAATATGTTTAAATAAATAAATAAAAACACATGCGCAAAAGTGTTATCACATTTTCCGACAGCCTTAATTAAATACTGACTTCATTATATTTATTCATTGAAATATGTTTGTCTCTTATACTTTTTCTTTTATAGATATAAAAAAGCACATAGACACAATAGTAATGCAGGCATGGAACTGACCTACTATAAAAAAAAAAAACCCCTGGTCACAATAGGTAGTAAATATTCCTGAACTGAAATAAAATCAATTCAACCAAGTTCCATACCTGATTATGGTCATATCATCATCATGCTCAAGATAGAGAGAAGTTTAAACGATCAAAAAAAAAGTAAAGTAACTACCAAAGGGACCCTCCCAATCACTCACAAAATTGAAAGAAAACTTATTATTATAATAAATATAAATATTCCCTCTGCTGGATTGAAAACAATCTACTAAGCCTGTATATATTATAACAACAAACACAAAACAGAATCATCTGTGGATCATAATATCACATTATGTCCTGTTATCTTTTCAAATACCCATGCAAGAAATATAAGACATATATTTCATTTACAGAATTTTGAAAAGACTAGCTATTCCAGTTTCAGTGTGTCAGTCAGTACACATGATGGAATTATTTTGTCACACAGAGTTCTATAGAATTGTCTACAAAGTGACAGGGAATGTCTTGAACTATAACCACAAGGACTATATACCATGATAAACTACACATATGGTTTTATTTTTACTTGTTAATCTCCCTCAGTCTCAATCATTCTTTTACTGTATGTTTTCCATTTACTTTACACTAAAGGTTTAGTTACTACAGCATTCAAGCAGTGTAGTATCTCAATTATACAACCATAACTCAAAACTGTCTTTATCACTGCCACAAACAAGTCTGTGCTGCAAATATCATTTCAGTTTCATGTCAACAACAAAACAACAATTGCCTTGGACCTCAAATTTAAAAAGGACTGACATTACTTCCACTTCCACTCACATACTTATCTTGAATTTTTTTTTATTTTCCTTTTCCACAAAAACAAACAAACCCCCAACAACAAAAAAAACCAACCCAAAAACCCCAAAGCATAAAATGTATCCCATCTGGTCTAAACGAATAATCTCCCTATGACAAGTGATTCAGGCTACAAGAAGTATCCTGACAGACAGATAAAGTAATCCAATGCCCATTAAATGCTTTCTAACCATAAACACGAAACTGTAGGCCTTACAAATTTGCATGCATCAGAAGCTATTTTAGAGTAAAGAAAACAACTCCAACACAACCCTCCCATGAAAAAAGCAAACAAATTGATTGGTTTGTATGAATTGTCTTTTTATCATAGCGATACAAAACTAATTCACATGATAATCATCAAGGTAGAGGCTGAGTCTGAATGAAATTCAAAAGACAATAATACTTCCGGAAAAAAAAGTTATAAATATTCCAAAAATTTCACTGCACGCCAAGTATTTCAGAAATTTAACAAATTTGAATCACATTTTCATTTGTTCTTTAAAAATCTCAACTAGCGCTTTGATGCTTTTTTTTTCTTCGATTTATGCAATCTGGCAATCCATTGGTTGCACACATGGAAACTCAAATATTCTTTGACTTTAAATCCAGAAAAAAAGATTGGAATACAGGTGTGCTCTATCTACTCTTAAATTCAATATTTTTTCTCTTTGTGCAGATAAGGAAGGGACAATTAGTCCAAGGTTAGGCGATTGGGCTATGCCACCATAGACCTACTCCTAGCATGCTCTTGATCCAGTCTGGATTATCATATAGAGCATGCTACATAGCAGCAAACTCCACAGCTATGACAATGACATCAGAAAGCTACGGAGATTAACGCGTATAAGTGTAAGGGTTCACACTTTTCTTAAATTGATTAAAACTTTATGTAAGATTTTTATGTTCAATCTATTCCGCATACTTGGCATAACAGCTCCATTTTTGAAAATATAATCAAAATGTACAAGTAACGTGGCAAAACCTCATGTTCGATATAGATCTTCCAGTATTTTCCAGCAGTTGGGAACTGTTCCACTAGTCTCTCATATGTCTGCCTGGCATCATCAATCTTCTTGGTCTAATTTTTTTGTTTTTTAAAGAAAGAAAGAAAAGAAAAAATATATACTGTTAATGGGAGAGACAAAATATACAGTATAATGTTCACAATTAACCAAAGAGAAAAAGTTTTAAAATTCAAAAAGTAATCTTACATAAAACATGAATGTCTTCACAAAACATACTCTCTGCAAACATAAAAAAAACCTTTTATTATTCAACAAAATAAACGAAATATGATGCATTTGATTCTTGAAAAAAGAGACTTTACTCCGCTAGTGAAAGGTGTGGCTGTGGTGTAAACATTGAGACATCCATTGTCAATAATGACCCAAAAATTTGCCCTGTTCAGTAGTGTGTTTGATTGCAGGTGAATGAAACTGACACACATTTGTTAAATGAATTCACATAGATGATGATGTAACCAAATTAAGAATTGTCTTTACAATTTCAACATAATACAGAGATGCCACTGAACTTTTAATGCAACGGCACTTCACAGAACCGTGGCTTAAAAAAACACAATCAAACAACCATATTATAACAAGCCATGAATTTAAACATTTATGTATGTTAAGTAATTTGATTTTCTAATTTCCAGAATTTAGGAAATTTCCGTAAAAGTGATATCTCTGATAATAAATATTATAAAAGTTACCTGGGCCTCGCGAATCAAGATGCTCCATGCCTCTGTGTCATATGGATATGCTGTTATTCTCTTTTCAGCTTTTACAGTCTTGTCTGGAATGTAACCACCTTTTTCCTAGAGTGGAAGAAAGAGAATTTGAATAACAAATAATTACAAATATATATTATATCGTCAAATGAGTCTTCACATTAATAATAATCCTCTGTTGCCAAGCTTCATAAGGGAGATCATGGCCACTTGAAAAACGGTGGTATAACTGAAGACTCCAAGAACTGCAACTTGAGCTGTGAGTGTGAGCAATAAAAAATATGCAACTCAAGACCAACAACGGCTATGACATGATGAACCTACACCTCATAACAGCTCTTGTCCACCTGGTCATCCGTACACATGTACCGTGCGTCACCTTGGAAATGGCCATATATGTTCAATAGAGGCAAACATACATGCATGACTTTTCTTTTTCTTTTTTGGTGTTCCATCTCTATCCAACCCCTCTCTCTCTATATTTTAATAAATATCATATTTCTCCCTTTTTTAAATGCATGATTGTGACTTACTCAGCGTTAGTGTTATTATTTGCCCTCTCTCTCCCTCCCTCTAAAAAATGGATAGGCAGCAATACCCGCCCTTAGTTGTACTAAACTAGTCTCTGGCTTGCGACAGACCGGTACATAATCAATGTCACATGAAGCAGTGTGAGCAGTTAAGACATAAAAATGATTATACATAAATTATAATCATTTGCCTCGAAGAGAGCATGTATTATAATATGATTTGATAGTAAATCATATATCCTGTACTTGGGTGCTGACAGATTAATATAATATATATATATATTGGTTGGACACGCATAAGTCTGTACCCGTACACTCCTCTATGCTCAAGAACAAACTTGTAAATAATGATTTTATGATTGGTTAGTGGATATATTATAAATGATAGTAATAGACACCTAAAAGTAAAAGCTGTATTTGAAGAAAAAGTTAAATGAAAATGAAACATCGACACTGACCATGATCATAATAACGAAGGGTTTTAAAAAATAGTAATAGTGCCAAACTCCACTCTATTTTAAGTATTGCCATCCCCAATGGCGCTTTACTTCTTGAGACAATTAATAATAACCATAAGTAGAGAACAGTTATAAACTGTGTCATTATTATTATTATAGTGGGGTTTTTTCGTGTTTGAGTTTGAGGTTGATACATCTGGTTTTGTTTAAAAAGAAGTATTCCAAACACATTATAAATTTATAATCAGTAAACAACATAAAATTAATGTGAATGGAATGAAGTAACAACAAAACAACAAAAACAAGTTAAAAAAAAAAAGCTACACTTACTTGTATTTTTAACATATTTTACACATATATTGACATGCTCGATTGTTTCAGTGACAAAGATGAATGTCCGGTCAATACTAATTTATTGTCAAATGAAATTGTTAATAAAACTTCGCTTCTAATTGGAGTAGAAATAAAATTAAAAGTTTTCTTCTAGTTTTGACTAGCTCTATTCATCTAGATAGGTGTGGCCCATATATATGCCGTATTTCAAGATTTGGATTTTCTCACCGAGGTCCCTATTTGCAGTATTGTCAATTGGCACTCACTGAGTCACTCGGTGCCAATTGATACTACGAAAAGTAAAAGTGTGGAGTGGAGTCACCACAGTACATTACTAGACTACTACTACTGTTGACTGTCTTAGCTGGACACTGTCACTGTGTGCCTGTGACTCGTGACTGACATGGAAAATTAGTTGGCCCGCTGGCGTCGCTGCACTGGCATGCAACGTGAAACAAATGATCTGGAAATGGAAATCCTTGGCCTTGGCATCAGTGAAATAGAATGCGGACTGGCACTCTTCTTACTCTTACTTACTAAATTACTCACTCACAATCACAAGTCACAAGTGACACAAGAAAGAATCACTATCATCACTATCACTAGATATCACACATTCTTAATTTAAAATTAAAATTAAAATATCATCATAATCAAAATTCCTCACTCTTCTTACTCTTACTAAACTTGTTATTCATCATTCTCGTCACCATTCTACTTCATCATCTCATCATACCACATCATAATCATACTCATTCATAAAATCATTGTCATTGACATTGTTTGTGTCATTGAAATGTGGTGGTTGTCGTCATTTCTTTGCCATTTTTCAAATTTGCAAGTCTTGTTCTTGTTGAGCCTAGGGCTAGGGCTAGGGCTGTCGTCGTCGTAAACAACTTTTAGTTTAGTTAAAGTCTTGCCATTAAATAAGAGTGAAATCTGAAGTGAGATCTATCTATCTAGTCTGCTGCAGTGATACTGATACAGTACAGGTACAGACACTGGAAACAAAAAGAAACTGAGAAACTGAACTTATTTTTTGAATGAACTGATGATGAGATTGAGATGAGTGAATTGTTGACTCACCTCGGGTCCTAATAGCTTGCTGTTGGCGGAGGCTGTGATACTTTTATCTGAACCAATGTTCAGTTTATTCATTTTTGTTTAACTAGTCTAGTACTAATATTATATTATAACTTAGACCATACTGTCTTGTGTGATTTAATTTATGATTATTATTATTATCATTAACGACAATAATAATGGCGTTCGTTCATGTCCGTGTGGCACAGTAAACTTCTTCATAGTTTGGAGCGAAGTCATCTCTTAAAAGAGCCAAATAATAGATAGATGGTCCTTGCTTTCATTTGATTTTTTCGTCGTATGCTGTTTTTTGTTTGTTTGTTTTTTTGTATATAAAAGGGGAAACCTGAAACGTTAATTACTGTGCATTGTTATATATAAAAACTTGTTTTATCTACAACTTTTTTCAATTGTATCGTAACGCAAGTGAAACGGACCAAATGACAATTCGTAACCCGCTAGATAAGATACTGTATCGCAATTTACTTCCCCATCTGCGAGCTGATTCATACTTTTACCAGAGACCTTGACTCTAAAGTCTCTGCTTTTCCATCTGCATCGAGTGAGGCAACTGAAATAAATTGTCTTGTCCACAGAATGATAAATCAATTATAATTGTGTGGTCTTGCCCAACTATGACATCGAAATTCCGAATACATTTTCGAACCTACACTGTTTGAGTTTGCTTGGATTGAGTCGAAGAAATGAGAGCTGCCAGAAGTAAAAAATCCGAATAAGAGGTATGAAAAAAGAAAGAAAGAAAAGGTGAAAAATATAGTCCTAAACGAAAAACAAGCATAAAAAACAAAGAACGTTTCGAGTTTCCCCTTCATCGGGTAACAAGCACAGAAAACATAAAAAAACACCTTGACATTATCGGCCAACGCATCTCCCAGGGACAGAAAACCAGTCAATGGTAAATTGAATACAAAATGAGTAGTGAGATGAAGTAAGTGGTTAAGTTTGACTGATGTAAAAGAGAAGCATAGGAGCGCCACCTCCTTAAAAATCAACAAAAAGGAAACATAGCCTCAAGCAGAGTGCAACATTTCTAAAAATTCATATTTTGTCAAAACCATCTGCGAATGGAACCAGCTGGATGAAGGTATAGTCACTGCTTCAAGTGACGCTTCCTTCCAGCGAATGTAGCATCACTTTTTTAAACGCAGTGGTTGTTCTCACTATAGTCTGAATAACTGAACCCTGTTATTTGGACAATGTTGCACAAGGCTTCTTACTAGCTGGGTCATTTTTTACCCCTAACCGAATTCCCACAAAGACAGGATGTGTTTGACAAAATGTTGATTTGGTAACGCGGCCACATATTCAAAATCTGCAATATAATCTAATCAATGATTGTTACTTATGATAATATTGGGTTGAAAGTCTGAATAACTGGGTATAGTTATTTGGACAATAGTCTGAATAACCGCAGCCTTATTAATATTCTCATAATTCTGGGAGGTTGACTCCATTATTAGAAATTGTGCCATGCCTCTGATTGACCTGAACTCTTGTAATGATCCCTGTGCAGCCTGTCCGTGTTGGTAGAGGACACCTCAGGTACCCTAGCCCTCGTCCAGCAAGATGAAATGGACACAGCCTCCCACACACCCATGTGGTCTGAATTGTATCGGATGGAAGGGAGGGAATGCATATGTCAAGGCCTCACAGTTATCACACGGAGAACAAAAGATAGGTTAGATTTATCATTCATCTTCTACCTTTGACACTTAATATTCAAACTCGTTTACTAATAGTTGTCTCTAGGTAAGATTTTTTAAAGATACAATTTTTAATTTTGACTCATTTCCCAGGGCAAATGTGTTACTGTAAGTGCTTAGAGCATGGTGATGATTGTGAATAAGCACTATGTAAATGAACATAAATATTATCATTATTTCTCTGCGATATTGTCAAGGTCTACAACAATTCTTTTAGCTTAAAAACCTATCATTCATTGACTTAACTTGACTAAAAGCCCTTCTGCTGAAGAGTCATCCAACCTTTCTGCCTGGGCTGCTTTGTATATACATGGCTACTTATTTCTTTGAGATCTTGTAGTGTCTTAATTATAGTTTCACCCTTTTGAGTTAGTATTACTGTTATGGAGAAGATTATCAGAGCTGCCAAGCTCTGTTGTTATTTTTTAAGCTCAATTATCAGAAATCCTGTCTGTTTTCGCACTTATTGCATGGATGTTATTGAACTCTTGTCTTCTCCCTGTATATTTTGATATTGATTGCATAGAATTTCATAAAGTTGTTTTTTTCCCCCAAGAAGATCTCGCGTAGATTGCATAGAAGTATTTACATTTTTGATTAATTTTTTAAAAACACCTATAGTCTCCCTTCTCCCCTCAGCCCAAAGGTAAAGTAAAAAGTACCTCTAGAGCCATGAGGCCCTTAGAGCCGGTGCTTATCCCGGTTTCCGTAGCGGACTGAGTGACAATATGTCACCCGTCTGGATAGGACGCTGGTCTATCACAGATTATTTCCCCAGCTGTAAGCTGGTACCCATTTTTACGCCTGGATGGAGTGAGGCAATTGAAGTAAAGTTCCTTGCCCAACACGGCTGCTTACAGGGGGGTATTTTAGTTGAAGCGCGTTGGCCAGTGACCGTAGCAAGGTCACGGGGTCAAGCTACCTGTCGAGGCGGGGTCAGCTAGCCAATGTGTAGCACGGTAAAATGCACTTTTATTGGTTTACTTTAATAATTCATCAAAAATCAGAATATGAATATCTCTGTGTGTCAATAGCACAGTAGTATTAAGCAGGTTTCGCCATTTATTTACATATCATTTTCTGCTGAGTGGAACCCGTACAAGGCAAATGAGAAGGAGAGGAATATGTGCTAAAATTAACGTTTTTCCAATTGCGTCGTCCCTCTGAGAAAAGGAACAGCCCAATAATACTTGCACCTCCGATTGTTATCAAATTCACACATGCAACAGACAGAACCATAAACTGATCACCATGCCAATTTGGTTGAAATGAGTCTCTTGGGAAGCGTGCAATCTAGTTTATTGCACGTCAGGTCCGCGCACGTCTGGTCAGCTAATGCCCAGTCAACTCCCTAGGTGCTATCCGTTATCAGTCGGTCATTCACGGTACATTAATAAACCAGTCCAGTGTCGAATCACAAGTTATTTTTAGAAATCATAATGAAGAAAAGGAACAAATGCTATTGTTGGAACGCTTGTTCGTAATAGCAGGCTTGTATATATTTAGTAATTATGTGTAATTGACGGTACTTAAGGAAACAGGTAACATA